>PNEQ01092378.1:0-13166 GCA_003012365.1 Medauroidea extradentata
CCCCCCCAAAAAAAAAATACTGTAAATAAGTTGAACATGTTTCAGTAGACCTCTTCAAATACAAAATAATGAATTCGTGTGGCAAAACTGCTATAATTTCGTTCTACAATATAAAACAGTCATGGCATTCTTGAATGGTGCGGTTAGTTATTAGTAAAGCTGGATTCACAACGCACGCACGTAAAGCATTAGAGATCGCATTCAGAACGATATTTAATCTAGACATGCGCAGAAATTGTTTATATCATAACAAAATTTCGTTAACAGGTGATCGTAATTTATCTTTATTTTTTCGATGTTATTTAATAATTTGTGACCACGAGATAAATGATTTATCACTATAAATTTATGTTTAATTGAGTTTTATGTTTGCAAGTGCTGCATTCACAACCACCACTTTGCGTACGTGCGTACTAAGTATAAAGTTGATCAACTCTGTTATGTGCGTACGCACGCTAAGCAAGGATGTGAATGCTAACATGCACGCTCGGTGTTTCTACTTTTACACGTACGTACACACGTGCGCTAAGTGGCGGTTGTGAATCCAGCTTAACAGCGTGAACTCAGCGGTTAAATATGATCCCCCACATTTACATGGGTCTGTGCTGTCAATGTTACAACATCGCTGTTGAAAACCTGTCGTGGCAGTCAACTGACAAAAATTCGCATAGGTTGCACTGAATATAATAAGAAAAAAAGAACGTCGGTAACAGTAAGACCGTGGTCAGAGAGAGTCAAGGCTTACAACCTATGAAAATTACTGGATTTATTACTTGGACATACTTCATTGCGAAATAAATGACTGTCAAAAGAAAACTAAAAATAATACAAGAAAACATAAATAAGCAAAGTACGCTTTAGTCATCAGGATACGTACACAACATGAAATTCCAAAACTGGAATCTGGTCAGATAAAACAAGGAACAACAGAAAATAAAAGAAATAACAAGAATATAAAAATTGCTAATTTGACATGCGACACAACGATGAGACGAAACAAAACACAGTAGTTTTCCAAACAGTCAGTATTAACGACCGTTTTACACAGACTGTTTGGAAAACTACTGTGTTTTGTTTCGTCTCATCATTTGTGTCGTTTGTTGTTTTTTCTGTTTGTGTCCGACATCTTTGTGTTTTGCTTAGTCTCATCGTTGTGATGTTTGTTGTATTTCTGTTTTTGTTTTTGTTTCGTCTCATCGTTGTGTCGCATGTCAAATCAGCAATTTTTATATTCTTGTTATTTCTTTTATTTTCTGTTGTTCCTTGTTTTATCTGACCAGATTCCAGTTTTGGAATTTCATGTTCTGTACGTATCCTGATGACTAAAGCATACTCTGCTTATTTATGTTTTCTTGTATTATTTTTAGTTTTCTTTTGACAGTCATTTATTTCGCAATGGAGTATGTCCAAGTAAATAAATCCAGTCATGCACTCCCATTGCACAGTTCTTTCAAAGATCATACCTATGAAAATTACTTACAAGGCACCATTTTGAAACCTAAAATCGAACTTTTTCCATGGAAAAATCCCAGGTACCGATGCTTCAATGGAAATCGGGTGATCCGTCTTTCTTTATTTATTTGCAGGTGGTAAACCTTTCTCCCAAAATAACACAAATCCTGGTTACATCTCCAGGTAACTGTGATCTCTAAATGCATCACGGTCTTTTATTCATAATTTTGGGCTCGGAAGTATACCAGACGGACCCAGAATTAACTGACATATAAGTAGTTCTCATGTTATTCAAATTTCATAATAATTCAACTGTGTCCTTTAAGGGCTAGGGCCCGAGTGTCTTCGTGTTTGAAGATAATTATTTTTTAAAACATTAACGGGAACCGATATAGAAAAATCGCTCCGTAACTTTGTTATGGCTGGTTTTAACTACGCACCCAGTTTTCTTTAGACAGAAGACAGCAAAATAGTATCTAATTAGTTAAATAACGAAATTTTCTTTTAACTGAAATATTAGTAAAATCTTCATACAGTTTGCCTCGAAAAACTACATTACGTAGTAAAACCAATTAGCAACAAAGTTATGAAGCAATTTTACGATATTGGTTCTCGTATGGGTTTAAAAAAAAATTACTCACGAAATCCGAGAAACTCGGGCCCAAGCCCTTAAGTAGCGTCCCTGGTTAATAATTTAGCGACATTACAGGATGATTTGTTTATTCTAATTTCTCAAGTAACAATATACATATAATACAATTTTTGACGGAAAGAAAAAAATTATGTCTTTGTCACTAGAGTCGAAGTTTTGATACTAGAATATCAATACGATTATGCCAAAATCGGGATTTCAGCGAAATGATGTAATATAGATCAATTTGTTTATAACATATATCCTTAAATTAAACAAATAATTTACTTACAGTAACCTAGATACATCCTTTGTGAATACATCTGTATCAAATCCCTTTATTGACATTTTTTTGTGAGAAATCCGACTAAAAGCGAAGCATGTTTTCGTATACCCGTTGAATCCTTTCTCAGTGGTATTTCCTGTTCCTTTTCCTCGTCTATGTCCACAGATACTCCCCTTAAGGCAATCTCACCTCTTGTTTTCCACCCTCGGAGTGTCATCTCAGATGAGAACACTCCTAGCTGTCACTCCAAGTGTACGCTTGTTCAGGTTTCTGTTATATAGGGACGGTTCTTAAGGGTGTTCGAGGTCTATAATATATATTTTTTTTACTTTTATGAAAAAGTGTTACTTCCGTAGACTTTACTTGACCGTACGTTATCCTATTACAAAAAAAAATCAGCCAGTTTTCCCATAATGGCATTTTGAAGGCAATATTTGCATTTTTATTTCTTATACACCCCGAAAATCAATAACCATAATGGAACTAAATAGTTCACACTGATACTACATGTTGGGGGCTTTCCCCTTTCTCATTAACAAATGATTGTAATTTAATAAATTTCAGAAATTTAGAAATATTTACTATTCTAAATATTTTTTTTAAGTAATATACTTCAAGCCGATGCCTGTGAACAATGTGAACTATTTAATTTAATTATTTTCGTTGATTCCGCGGTTTGTACGAAGTTAAAACAAGCAAGCTTTGGATTTGAAATTCTACTATAGGAAAACTGGCTGAGCTATTTTTTTTTTGTTAGAGGAAAATGTTTTCCCTAGTAACGTCTACAATGCTAGCACTATAAGGTACAAATATTGACTTGAATTCAAAACCATGCTAACTCCGAAATTTAATAATTAGCAAAGCAAGATAATTTCTTTATTGTGTGCATTTATTTCTAACTGAAGAATTGTACTACCTGGATTAAAAATATTGTACTTTAATTAGTAATATATTTAAGATAGAACAACATGCACACGAAAATGATGTTATTCCATATTGATATTTCATAAATTTTGGAGTTAGCATGGTTTTGAATTCAGGTCCCTAAATATAAAATCATAGATTTCTCCAGTTGAACACCCTTAAGGAGATTGGATTAAGGAAAAAAAAATTGTTTTAAACTGCGCGTGGTGCCATTTTGAGTGGCCAGTGTGGTTACTTGCCTCTTGTTAAGAGTCCTGACAACATAGTAGGCAGTTGCAATTGCAGAAGATAACGCACGCTTTCAGAACACCATTTCTTGAACACGTGTTTTATGTCATACCATTACAAATGAGGAATATAATGAACATAATAGCTTAACCTGGTGATTTAAATTATCTATATTACTGATTTGACTAATCAAATGCCGCCTAGGATGAAATGTTATTTTGTATTGGAATTTTTAAAACATTTACACAACTTTGTTTTTCCTGAAGGCAACTACCAATTGTTTTAATCAGTAATATAAGTACTTAAATTTATCAAGTAAAGATTTTATATTAATTATTTCCATCACTGATAATGATAAGGCACACATCACGTGCTCACGAAAGGGTGTTTGGAAAAGTGTGCGTGAAATTCCTACATCTTTCAGACGCCTCATAAATGCTGTTGCAACTGCCAATGTTGTTGTCATTACACGTAACATCGTGCAAGTATCCACAGTGGCTACTCTTAATTGAACCATGTGCAGTTTAACAATGATTGATTTTCCATGTAACAATCCCCTTAAGGGTGTTCAACTAGGGAAAATCATAATTTTATGTTTGCAGTGAAAAGTGCTAGTTTTGTAGACCTTACTTAAGAGTAAATTTTTCCTTAACAAAAAAAAAAATAGCTGAACAAGTTTTTCATAAAAGCATTTCTAAGTCAAAGTTGTCATGTTTCTACATCGTACACACCCCTACAACTATTTAACATAACGAATTTAAATAGCTCTCATTAAAACCACATGTAACGGATATGATTTGAAGTAAGTTATTTAAAAAAAAATATTGCTAAAAGTAGCGTCAATTTAAAAATTTCAGAAATTTCTTGAAATAAAATTTTCTTCTTAAATTGGTTTTTATATACGTTAGTCCGTAACCAAGGACATGTAGTTTCAATACAAACTGTTTCTATTCATAATATTTAATGGTTTACTTAATTCCTAAGATCTAAAAACATACTAAATTTGGCTTTGGAATGCCATTTTGGAAAAACAGGCAGATCTAATTATTTTTTGTAGGAGAAAATGTACCAAAGTGTCTGCAATACTGACTACTATAAGGCCGGGTCTCAAATAAAGAGAGTGTGCACTTCCACTCTCGCTCACTCTGGTTCACTCTTCAATAAAATTGAGACAGCCACCATCGGATGCACCCTCGAAGACCTGCAACCTGGCATGAGAAAAGGAAAGCAATGAACATATTACCAGAAACTTACAAAATTATTTTACGTTCATAAAAAATTGCCACCCCCTAGATACTTAAACTACGCCGAGCACAAACACGTCGTGTTTATTTCAATTTTGAATGAAAACAAAGATGTGTCTTCCCGCAGAGTAGGAGAGAGTATGCAGCAGGGAGCATCGTCGATCACTCTGGAACAGCGGAGAGTACATTCCGTGACGTCAAGAGGTTGCGGGAGAGCGCTCTCTGGGCTATTTAAGACCCAGCCTAAATATAAAATATCTGTTCTCACAAAAAATGCACATAATAGCGCAAGAGAGTAAGCACGATACGAGCTGGCTGTACCAGCGAGCTATCGCGTCAGATGATAGTGTTGCAAGCGTTAGAGGAGTAAAAATCCCATTATCCATATGCGAAAGTCCTATTTCGGCACAAAAATATCACACAGCTAAAAAAATGTAATGTTTTCTCGAGAAAGCATTTTTTTTAACTGACCGTTAATTTGTACAACATATTACATGGGTTATTTGTGTGTAAGTTTTCAGCTCATTGTGCTCCTAGCCTTTGAAAAGGATCAGTATGGCAAGAAACATATTCAAAGCATTTAAATGAACAAACATATAAATAACTTACAAAAATAGATACACGTACAAAAACACTTTAACGCACTGCGATTATGCAACAGTGCTAAAACATTTAGCAGATACCATGAAGCTCATAATCACATAACATTAATATTTGTCGTAAAAAAATCTCTTTGTTCCATATTTAATTATTATATTTAAAAAGTCGCACGAAATGGGACAAATCCCACGATCTGGCAACACTGTCTGACGTGCGTACGAGGCGGTTCGCATGATCCAAGCGACGCGCGCACGCAAGCAGGCGTGTCCACCCGCATTTTCCCCCCAACGCCGTGTCTACACAGTCACGCGTTTGGCCTAGTCTGTGGATCAGATATTCGCGATAACCCTTGCGCTATCGACGTATTACATTTTCAGGCAAGGCAGTGCACGGTACACGGGCTATTCACTGAAGCGGGAGAACTTAGCAACTTTGTTTTATTACTCCTCCAGCCGATGTGAAGTGATTTTGGTCGGCTTTGCAGGTCATGTTTTCCTGATTCTTCTGTTTGTAGAACCGAGCGAGGTGCGCAACGGTAAGACCCGATTCACGATGCGCAGTCAGTGTTGCAAGATGTACGAGAATGCTCGTGTTTGTACGAGGATTTAGAGTATTTTTACTCGATGTACGGTATAAAAATTCTTGTCATACTATAATTTCGAGACCAGAGAACTATTAATTGTCGGGCCTGTACGGTGTTCGTGGCATGCATGTGCTTAAAAAAAGGTCATCAAACGGTGTGGTACGAGAATTTTAATGCCTTGTACGGAACTTTTTTCATCCTTTTACAAGACTACCATGCTTATGATCTGGCAACCCTGTGTGCAGTCAGCAGACGGCAGTTAGCAGTAAAATACAATTCTAATTCACAATGTGCAGTCCATCGGCCATGATTTTTGTGCATTGTTTTCAAAAACTGTTGTTTAATAGTCGGCCGTGTTTTGAACGTATTGTGACACTCTGGTGTCACTATTTTGGTATTAGTATATGAGTTTATGGTGCTATTGTGGTATGTGAAGTGGATTACTATAACTATATAATATCTTGTACATATGTAAAACAAAGTGTTGGAGAGATATGGGTCTGTTTTGCATGTTCGTTAAACGCACGCAATTCTGTGGTTTGTTTATCAAGTAAGTGTGTTGGCAACTTGAAAGACTCGTTTTTGAAAGCAGATGGAACTTTGGCGAAAGACCTTTTGTGTGATTTATTTGTTTTAAACGCGTAAGTGTGTGGGGACTTATGCCCAAAGTGTGTGGTGTAAAGCCCAGGGCGATGCGATGTTTAGTTTGTGTTCTACTTTGGTTTTTGTGTGACGCGTCTGGACTCCTGTTGTTTGCACCGAGTCTATAGGAGGCATGTACTATGAAGTGAGCAAGAAGCGCTGTCAAAATCCGATGACGCATCAACTGAGCTGGACTAGGGTCCGAGCAAGGTAGCCTTTCCCAGGCTAGAAAAGTGAAACTTGGATGTTTTGTTATGTTCCTGAAGGATGAAGAGTCCCAGGTTTTAACCGGACGTATGGGTCAGCAATGCTTAGGGGTCAAACATGTTATAGTGGAAATAAAGACTATAAGGTGTGTTTAACACTGGAACTTTAAGCTGGAAATAGCTATTGTAGTTGGACCTTGTGTCTAATTTTTTTGGGTTGTTGAGAGCACTGGCCAATGAGAGTGAGGCAGTGTTTATCGTGCCTGATGGCCGTCGAGCCAGAGGGGTGGAAATCAACCAGTTTTTAGTTGTTGGTGGCGGAGAGAACGTCTTGAGGCCTGGTGGCGATCACTTGGGCAGTCCGCCGGTGTATACCGACATGTGTTTGTCGGCATCACTGCACGCGAGTCATGCAGTAAATTAGTGAATGTTACTTCGCGAGTGGATTTACTGTTTGCAGACGACAGAAATGGAGTATCCGTGAATTGGCGAGGCGCTGTGTGCGAAATTATGGGAATCCTTCCTCTGATGCGGTCAAGAAGGGTGCGGCCACTACCAGGAATCTCCAGGAGGCGCTGCTAATGGACATCATCGTGAAGTTTCTCCAGAAGCCCACCAGTGACCAGCAGCATTACGAGGCCAATGATTCATTTCAAGACAAGCAAATTGTATGTATTGGAATATTTAGTAGACTTGTTTGAGACTGTTCGGGCAGAGTGTAAATGTTAACACCATGGCTAAAGTACTGTTTATAGCGATTGTCCCATTGTTTCCTTACTACATTGTCAACGAGTAAATTGGGACTCAGTCACACTATCGTGCCTAATTAAGACTCTTTTCGCCCCTACGAAATTAAGAGTGTCTGATCCCATCATCCAGAAACTAAATTGTCGAACATTTAGAGAACGGATTACTCTTGTCTTTTTTAATGCCAACAGGTTCAAATTCTGGGAGACTGGACGAAGCCATCGGTAGCACGTGCGAAGAAAGAAGACAGGTTTTTGGTCGGGCTGACCCACACACTATGCAGGGAAAAGGACAAATGCATCAGGTCGTATACCACCAATATATGAGGGAAATGGTATTTAGGGCATGAATGTACAAGGGTATATGTATTTTAGGTTTAGTAATCCAGTAAAGCAGATTGCAAATAGCAGAATTGTTTCTCAACTGTTAATTACTGTAGTAAATAACCTTTATGAACCACTTTTCGGCCTATTGAGTAGGCTACACCGGCCTTGCATTTACAATATAGCTATTTCCATCAGTAGTTATCATGAGGTCAATGTGTTATGGGGGTTGGAAGAAGACCCAGGGTTGGTTCTGAGGAACGAGCTTTGGGGACTGCTGCGGGCCCTAGTTCAACAACACATTGTGGTTAAGTATAGCCTCAGTATTGTTTGTAAATATTGCTACTTTGAATTTATAAACATAATAAATCTCTAAAAAACAATATTTGTTTACATCACGTGATTACAAGAGCAACGCATGATTCATTGGAACTTTTCGGCAGTCGGCAGTCCTGCAGTCGGAAATAAAGTTGAGCCTATCCCAGTGGAGGATTTAAGGGGGGAGGACTACCTGGCTGAAGGGGGCCCCCAATCATATTCAACATTATGTAGCCGTAGCATGTCCAGTCGCCTCAAGAAAACTAGAGTTTTTTTTATAACGATTCAAGTACTTGTAATGTGTCCTACTTGTATGTATGTTATTTTTAATGTTCTGTAACAGTAAACAGCAACACTTTTGGGATGATTAAATTTTTTACAGTCCATAAAATCACGTTAGAACCCCGGCCTCCCGTTCACTCAAATTATGTTTCTAAATATGGCACTTTCATATCCGACTACAAAATACGTTCGTAAATCCGCCACTGGCATCTCTGACTGCAGGACTACCAACTGCGCATTGTGAATACATTTACCTTAACGTACATATTAATCTCCGACAGCCGACTGCAGACTGCCAACTGCCGACTGCGCTTTGTGAATCGTGCCTAACACGGTGGAATCGCATTCGGGAGCATCCGAGTTCGATACACGGCTCCGAACATCCTCAATTCGGTTTTCCATGGTTTCCCGAAATCGCTTCAGGCTAAAGCTGGAATGGTTCGCACCCCTCTCACAGCTTCTGTCGATGTACCAAGTTGTATGTCCCAGTACTATTGATCTCGCTGTTGACGAGACGTAAAGACCACTTATCTTCCCTTCTACTGCCAAACAAATATTTTATATCCGTTTTAGTTTAGGGTTTTAAATTATTAATTTCTCCTCCTACCGCGTGCTTAAAATGCGTTGCAGTGTTTTCGTAAATACGTTTTATTTTACGAAACTATTCCACACGTGCCCACTGAGAAAATGTACGAAAATGAAATACTCTTCAAACGATGACGGAAATGAAGTATCAAAGCATCACTTCACTTTTAAAAAAAAAAGTTAATTTGTAGCTCCTCAAAACAAGGCTAATAACAGCTTTTACAACTTACTACATCAGAAAAACTACTCACGGGATTTGTATGAAACTAGTCTATAAACATACGATGGACTTTGCATAAAACTGCACCAATAAAAAGATGGGGTCACCACTGAAAGTGTCAGTCAGGCGAGTGACCTACGATACCACTGCACGTCGTTTAAGGGTGTTCAAGTGGTAAAAATTCATAATTTTATATTTGCTTGGCATAGTGTTAGTTTTATAGACGTTACTTGTGACTACATTTTACACTTGTAGAAATTTTTTAGCTCTCATAGTTTTCCCATAGCGACATGTCAGTCACAATTTGCAAGTTACAGGAACATAGATACAACGAAAACCAAGTGGCTTGCTCGAATGAAATAATTTACACTGAAATTAGATATAATGGGCACTGTGCTTAAAGATTTAAAAACACTCAACAAAGTCATTTTGTCTTTTTTTAAAAAATTGCCATAAATGAGGTAAATTTTCGTCATTTTAGGATTTTTTTAAATAGTACAAAGGAATTCCATTCTGTGTTTTTAAATCTTTAAGCACAGTGCCCATTATATCTAATTTCAGTGTAAATTATTTCATCCGAGCAAGTCACTTGGTTTTCGTTGTATCTATGTTCCTGTAACTTGCAAATTGTGACTTTGACATATCGCTATTGGAAAACTATGAGAGCTAAAAGATTTCTACAATTGGAAAATGTAGTCACAAGTAACGTCTATAAAACTAACGCTATGCCAAGCAAATATAAAATTATGAAATTTTACCATTTGAACACCTTTAAGTGTCTTGCAATAGAGGCGATACCGCACCAGATGAGCCGGTCAACATCGCCCTTGGCGCCGTGCCTCATTCACAGTAAAACACAATGATCAGGCGCATGACTTCAGGGAATACTCATTTCCATATTACATATTTCCCCGTTTTATACGTGGGAGCAGCGGAGCGATAAGGGCTAAAATACCACGCTCAACGAGATACATATCGCCTCTATTCAAAGCGCGCCAAAATGGCGTGCAAGGTTTTGTGCATTATTTTATCTAGTGAAACTTTAAGCCGTGACCACAAAATTTTATTTTTGGCTAGTAGGGCCTATAAATAATTTCATGATTTCATGAAACACTGTTCGTTTTGTAGACGGTATTTGTGAACACAGTTTCCTACTATGAAACAATTTTCGCTAGCATATTTTTTTCTCATAGTGGGGCCTCAAAGTTAAAATTTGCGTGTCACACTGACATGCAAATAGTGAAAACCAGTTGACTTATTCAAATGAAACAATTCACAGTTTAATAACATGACATGGGCTATATGTAACCTACCATTTATAAATCCACACAGTATTGTTTTGAATTTTAAAAAAATCACAGTTGTGTTTAAAATTCGATAGTTGTTCACTGTGTGTTTTTCCAATATTAGGTTACGTAGCCCACGGCAAGTTATTTGAATGTGAAATATTTCGTTTACGTCAGACAACTGGTTTTAATTTTTTGCATAGCAACGAGACGTGCAAATTTTTAATTTGACGCACCGTTATGAAGTATCAATGTGCGAGCTAAATTTTTTTCGTAAGAGGTAACAGAAGTCAGAATTATCATATACAAAAATGACATCATTTTGTAAAAATGTAAAATTTTATATTAAGGGGGAGTAACTGACAATTTTAATGTAATTTCAGACTTTGAGCCACAGCATTTATTCAAAACGTGTTTTCAAAATTTTATCTTCGAAAAAGCATAGGATATATACTTAGTAAACTGCTTGACAAAAGTAATAGTATAATCTTTCATTAATTTGCCATGTGGAATATTTGCAAGATCATTATTCTATTGCAATGGTTCTGCGTGACAAATTAATAAATGATTCCATTATTATTTATGTCAACCAGTTTATCAAGAACACATCCTATGCTTTGTCGTAGAGAAAATTTTGGTAATACAATTTGAATGAATGTTATTGCTCAAAAACCGAAAATACAACAAAATCGTCTGACAATCTCCCTTAAACGATTTTGAACACCCTTGAAGTAGCAGCCTGATTGGACGTATTTTGAGCGTCGAAAGCTTGAAGTGCAGAAGCGCCTAGGACACAGACGACTGAGATATACAGACTGTCAACGCCTAGGCTTTTCGTGTTGCACAAAAGTTCGTGTCGCCCTGGTGGTGGTGGACCGAAGCTCGGGGTTTTGGAGGCCTGGAGGGTAGCGCTTCCATGTAGGAGACGTCAGAACTAAACTCTTTAGACAGAAGGCAGGTAGCTAGCTGACTGATATGCCGGATGTCGCCTTTTGTCGAAAGGACTTGCAAGGGCGGTTAGGGGGAAGGGGGTGGTATAGTAGAGGGTTGAGACTCAAGGTAACCTGGCAGAGGGCAATAAACGGCAATAAAGCTACAATGCAGAAGCTCAATAAAATAAAAATGAAAATCCCACAATACCCAAATCCCGAACATGTAAATGTAAAGAAAGGTTTGACCCAAGCATACATCACCCTAGTAGATGTATTCTTGAGCCAAATAAAAAACAGAAATCCAAATGCCAGTAAGACCCTTAAGGCCAGGTATGTGGGAAAAAAAGCTACCCCAGTCGTCCGGCCACGGGATGAGTATATACATAACGCAGAACCGAAAATTTCCTCACCACACTGCTGGGACATTTCATTGTCACGGGCGTGACTTACAGACAGTTTCAAACACAGGAAAAACAGAACGCACACATCCCGCCACATCCTGGCCTCTAGGTGCATGCCAGTTAACTGGCTTGCAGTCGTCTCGCGATAACTCGCTTCTGTGACATTCAATGGTGACTCTACCATTTCGTGACGTAATGTTTAAGTTGAAGTTGTATTATTGGATAAGCCTATCTTTTTTTTGTAATGATTATGCGTCAAGATTTTCGTACTAAAGGGCTGCTAAAAGACATATTTTCGCCTTTTTCGACCGCCATCAAAGTGTATTACGGGACCTATCTGCCTGCCCTTCAAATGCGTTGCAGCAAGTTGCGACTATTCTTTTATTTTTAAGAAACTACTAAACCCGCATTATATTAGAATATCTACGAGTTGAACACAC
Organism: Medauroidea extradentata; assembly: GCA_003012365.1. Classification (NCBI taxonomy): domain Eukaryota; kingdom Metazoa; phylum Arthropoda; class Insecta; order Phasmatodea; family Phasmatidae; genus Medauroidea; species Medauroidea extradentata. Next base: position 12,331 of record PNEQ01092378.1, read on the forward strand.
ACTTCAAACTGGGCCGCTATAATTTCACAAATCCGGCACTTTTATTTAAAACATAATTTACGGGCCCCTCAAAATGGCCAAAAATGTGGTTTTTCAGACTGCCGTATCTGTATAAATAACAACCGGATTCGAAAAACACAAGTATAGATACAAGCGTTAGACTTGGAACTATGCTGGCCACAAATAAACTAATGTGGTCACCGCTTAAAGTCCCATAGTAAAAAGGATATTAGTAAAGGACTGCTCGCCAGCTGAGTGGCTTGCACAGAGAGGCGATAATGCATTACATACGCCGGTTAGTTGCACCCTTACCGCTCCTGCCTCACACACACAAACGCAGGCTATCTAGGGAAGCCCCTTAATGACATTCTCTCTTGTTTCTACTGTTCTGCGATAATTCTATTTTTTAGGTATAAACGAGAGAAATATCAAAAATACGTTTGCAGTTTTGTTTAAAATTGTTTCTCCCGTGATAGCTAACTTTGTAAAACTAGAAATCGTACTGCTTCGACTGAAAAGTCAGTTAACCAGAGTTTTGTTAATCTATATATATAAAAATGAAAGGTGACTGATTGACTGACTGACTGACTGACTGACATATCAAACTGCAGCCCAAACCACTGGACCTAGAATCGTAAAATTTTTTGTGGGGGTTCCCTTCAGGTCGTAGGCGAGCGCTAAGAAGGGATTTTTCGAAATTCGACCTCTAAGGGGGTGAAAAGGGGTGAAATGTGTTTCCGAAGAAACGTCGATAGAGCTCGAACCCGACGGCCTATCATCGTGATTTTTACTTTAATAGGACACTTGTAAAAATGCATATTAGCCAATTTAAGGAT
>PNEQ01092380.1:0-21038 GCA_003012365.1 Medauroidea extradentata
CCGTGCCTCTGCAAATACTTACAAATGCTAACTTTAAAAATTTTTTTTGGGCTTATTTAATAACTGTGCTATTTTATGTATGTGTCTAAATGTGGTATGACAGTCATATTATGTGTAGAAAAATATAAAACCCGTCTACTTTAATTAACAACAACACAATTGCTCGTCAAAAACTTAAATAATTTCCCGACAGGTAGTCCACCGCGCCCTTAAGAAAACACTGTTCCAATAACGTGTACAAACTCGTTGTTGGTTGACATCCCAGAAGCATAAAAACGTGTCCGTTTGTTCTCTCTGCACCATTTTATCGCCCATCACTAGCTTTCAGTGTACTGTTATCTACTTATTCTCTATTGAAAAATTTTACTTTTTATAATAAACTTTATTAAGATATTCTTGCAAATAACTTTCAAAAATGATTGTTGCGGCCGCAAAAACATTTATTGCCGGCAAAATTTATGATTTATATTGAACTAAATAAAAGTCGTAGACCCACTTCAATGGCATACTTTCAACAAAAATGTGTTTGCTTTTCGAAATAAATATGTACCACCTCATAAAAACACGTACTTTTTGTGCCAAAGAATGACTGAATACCAATTCAAAGATTTAAAAAACTGCAAATTTTGACATTATACAGTTGTAGTTAGATACCATGAATAAACTCCTGGTAAGTCACAAATTCATGAACATAGTGACACTTGTAATATTGTACATTGTGTTAGTTTAATGGCATATTCCAGTACCTGCTCTGGATTGCTTTCTGTCCGAACTGGCAGAGTTCCGCGTATTCCATTCACCAGAACTCACTGTGAGAGCATTCCGATTTTCACATTCCATTCAAAAGTTGCACTCGCTGGGTGTGTGCCGAGAACAAATTTATATGTTCTATCTCTAGAGACAGTTCTGCATTTCAATGCAAATATGGTTGCGGCCACTGGTTATGTAAACTAGGAATAACTTTTAGTTGGGGTGGAAATTCTGCAACCATCTATCAGTTTGGCAATTGAGTAATACTTAATAGGTAATACAAGGTTAAAATTTTGTTGTTTTACTAATAATATTATTTGTCGTTAAAATGGAAATAAGGTTAGACTAACCTAGTGGTTTGTGTAAATATTGAATAGCTGGCCAAGAAAGAGAAACTGGAAATTACTTCCTCCAAAATTTCTTTACATTTGAAGTTCTGCTTCTATCAGCAACTGTGTTCTAAGAATCTTATGGTAAAAATTGTTTGTTGTCACAAATGTTTTCCACTGTATACGTGGCACACTCCAGTTGTTAGAGCATAAACAACAAGCACTTGTTGCAGGCAATTACATGACATACCACTTCTGCCAATTTTCAGATTGCTCTAAGTGTGCCCACAGAGCAGTTAATTGGAATGCACCACTAGTCTACAAGAAACAGATGGCAATCAACACAAAGCAAACACAAACCTGTTGGCAAAGAGAGAACTGAGGACCATCAGACTCTCTTCCAGACTGGTCATGATCTCAGAAAGCTCCAATCCCTTCAAAAGCAGTTCACCCCTGTTTTTGAAAGGTGCAAACTGGAGTTCTGCTTTAGCCCAATCAGCCTTCACACCGTTCAAGCGGAACTCTATGTCCTTCTCACGAACAGCACCAATGCATGTGTCCTCCACTTCTGCGCTGTGCTCCAAGAGAGGAGCTTCCATGACATCACGGAGGGAGAATGTTTCCCGCTCTACGTCAAAGCGGTAGTTCAATGACTCCGACAGTCTGTTCCAGTGGCGTTCCTTCATTGCCTTGTCCAACATGAGTCTCAGTAATGGCATCATCTCATTGAAGTCATCAATCTTCTTTTTCAGATCGATGAATGCTGGCCAATCACGCATTGCTGATGGCAACTGGCGACACCTCACCTGAAACAGGATACAGCAGTATTTGAACTGGGTCAACTTCAAACTTAAGTGCTGTACACATACAGCTTCCGCACGAGCATTGTTACAGTGTGTTAGGAGAAAGTTTTTCTAAGAAATACTACTAAACGTGCATTTGATATATTTATTCATAAAAAAAAAACACATTACAAACTATGCTTTTCTAGTTTTGTTCTTTGGTTATCATGCTTGAAACATGGTTTCGGGGCAACTGAAAATAGCCAAAACTGATTTTCAACCTGCTGTTAGACTGGACTTTACTTTACAATTTCCAAAAATTAAATAATATGGTCACTCTGGCTCCACAGGAAAAAGTCAATAACCGAAACAATGCACGCAGTTTTTGTGGCCTGCACATAAAGGTGGTATAGTTGTTTACGCATGAGCGAGTCTAGCTCTTACCGCCTGCCTGCTTCTGTACCTCAAATGTGACTTAAAGTGCCTGCTGTGTAGGACTTTAAACAGTGTACCGAACAAACCTTCCCATAAGAGATAAGATAGTCTTTCTGCACTAATTACTATAAAACCCTGTAATATGAACTTCAAAGTACATTAATTATTTGAGTTTGTAATATTGAGGTTCATGTACATACTAAACTGGTTTTTGAGAAAATCAAATAAAATTTCAAAATATTAAAATATTTTCATGAGCATTTAATTATATCTCACCCAAAGGAAGAAAAAAATTACTTTATACTTTATAGAAACTGTGTGGTGACTATATTTTACTGTATGTAAAGCCAAGCAGAAGGCAGAAATATGTTGCTATACATCAGCACTCTCCTGGATTGACATGCAGTTGGTCTCCTGACCCACTGTAATGACTCTGACCTTCCTCTGTATCACTGCTGCTTACCTCGAAAAAATTAGCACTGTTCCAGGAATTGACTTAGGGGTGTTCATCTAGAAATGAAACTTGTATTCTAGAAAGATTCCGGTTTATTTTAATTATGTTTACATTAACGTCAGCATAAATTCAATAATTTAATGTGAACCCGGTTTACTGAAAAAAATTCCGTTTAAAAATCCCAGCACAGATCCACAAGGATTGAAAACAAAAGAAGAGAAATCACACCTTACGGCCTACACATATGGACAGAAAAATTTTTCTGGAAAGTCCAGACGATTGTCGGAAAAAAAAAAGGCCTCTATGCTGCCCATACATATTAAGTTCGTCGCTCTTGAATCTAAATCTTGAAGAATTAGGGCTGCAGCCAACACCGACTAGAGCAAGGTTGCTACCAAGTTTACTTTCAAAATCAGGTAACAAACATTAAAAAATCCTGTAATATTTCCAACTTACGTTTACGTAATCATCCAAAGTATTTTTAGAAGATTCTTGCTGTAGAATTTTGATAAAGACATTAATATGTATAGTTAATTATTATAATGCTGTGAAAAATTTAGATGTTATATTGTTTTTACAGACTGAACTATTTTATAACCAGTTTCAGTAAAATAGCCGTTACACACATTCCACCTACTTTCCTATATAGAAAAATTTGTAGAACAAGTTTAGAGAAACTAAGGACATGCTCAATCAGCTACTTAATGTTGAAACGTGAATATATCTTGGTGAGTTTATCTACGACCTTGAACATGACATAGTTTTCTCGCTTGCGCCACACGTAAAATGTAAGCACCCGTATTTACTCACATAATCACCTCATGTTTTTGACCAAATTTTTTTGCCCATAACACCACTTTGAGGTGTTTTAAAAAAATTTCCATAACATTTATTTTGGTGTAAACTAAATCATAAATGTTTCCTATATTTACTTGTCTATAGTCAGACTTTTTCTCCAAAAATAAAGGAACAGTTTTCTAGGTCAGTGAATATGAAAAAAATTAAGAAATCTCATTAATTCATTCATGTACGTTGCTAGTTATTGTCTTGATTGTTGATAAAGACAGATATTGGAAATATCCGCGAATGTCTAACATTATCCATCTGTCCGCTTTAACCTTTAAATATCCGTCAAAATGGATAAAATCGGTTAAAACGTCAGGCCTTGACTAGAGTACAGGCCGGAGCACACTGCTGTGAGATCATCACCTCCGCAGGAGAGCTTCCAGACAGGAGTCAGGTAGCATGCATCTCTCCATTAATGCGTATATTGTGTACAATTCCTCTTGTAAATTTGCAGTTACATTAATACAATGGCTGAGGCACGTGATTTAACCACTCAAATTGAGAGAAAAGCGGTACTTCAAACATTTTTGTTTGATTTATTTAAATTCTAAGGATTTTTACTACCACGATGTTGCAAAGGGAAACTGTGAAACATCAATAACTGAAGTGAAAAACAATAAAAAGTACAATCAAACTTGACGCAACCTGAACTTAATAAAAATAAATCTGGTGGAACCGTTGTAGAAATACATCCAAAAAATAATTGTTATTAAAACACAAAAAATAATATGATACACCATCATGCATTTAGTTCCTTTAAAACAATATTTGAGTGAATTTTGTACCTTATTATTGCTTACCTGCTACTTTCAGTATCATAACTAACCCATTAATTATCTTCAATGATTACATAGCCAATATTAGTATTACCTTCTGAAATTTTACTATGTTATTTAATGTGCTTTTTCACAACCAAAAAAAAACAAAAATTGAATGCATTTAATGAAATATATTACATATGTTTGAAATCACAAAATCAGACAGTTGCCCAACTAATGATTTACTGCAATTCCCTGTATTTTAATTTTATAAAGTAAATTTGCACATGCCTTAAACATTCAAGCAATTTAATTTTCAACCCACCAATACCCAAATAGGTTTCAATAGAAATTACATAACACTTATGTAAAAACAGAAAGTTTGAGGCATAAAACATGATGTCTACAAGCAATAGTTTAAAAAGAGACTCTAAAAATTTGAAACTTTAAAAATTTTTTATTAAATGAAAATACAAACATAGATAATGGAAAAAAAAAAAAAATTAAAACTCCCAACAAAACTTTAATCCTCAGACCTGCAAAGGCTTGTATTTTTTATTAATCATGAGTGGGCCTAATGAATACATTTGTCAAAGATTCATTGTCGAAATATTTTAGTAGGGCTCCCTAACACAGTGATTAAATATGTGCTATAAATATTTAAATTTTAAATTATGGTAATTTTATAACAGGGCAACAGGGCAGCCTGAAAAAAAAAAAAAAAAAAAAAAAAAAAAAAAAAAAAAAAAAAAAAAAAAAAAAAAAAAAAAAAAAAAAACAATAAAACAAAACTACATATAACCTACCTGCATAGAAAAGTATCTGCATCATTTTTTTAAATTTTGTTGCCGGTAGTCTACTTCTAAATTGATTTACAGAAAAAAAATTTTATTTAACACTTAATATTCTGCTGAGCAGATTATTAGCATTAGCAAAGCAATTAGTCAAGGAATTTGTTACCTTTGAAGATGACAGGATGCAAATAATAAAATATGATTTACGTAGTCAATACGTTCAATAATTTCCTTACAACAGTCAACTTGAAAAATTGTACTTGATTAGGAAGGCTAATACTGTATGTAATATAATTACTGAAAGTCAGTCAGCATTATTATTGATGGACTGTATCAGCGAAACAAGCTTCTTTATGAACTCAATTAATGGTTACTCTTAATCATGATTTTATTTACAGTAAAATGAGTCATTGCATTTACTACAGTTATTATTTTTGTAATACATTTCAGCACATTTTCACATCAACTAACAGATAAGTAAAACAATGTTGGCATTGATAGTGGTCTCGGTAATGACAAACAATACTAAGGAACAATGTCATGCTGTTTAAAAAGCTTATTTCTTGAAAACATTTCATTAACATAATTTTCATGAATTCACTACCTGGCCAGCTGCAGCTTTGCCCGTGTGAAATTAGGTAATGAAAACAGTAACTCTGGATAAAATATGTGATGAAGGCATTTAACAGCTAGCGTACTCAATAACAGTGAACAATATATTGTCTCAGCTCAGTGTAAAAAGCACACGCAATATGCTTGTATGATGTCATAGCAAATCCCATCGCAAAGTCTTGCACAGAATACAAACCCTTAACCCCACCCCTCCCACACCACAAACTTTATACAATATCTGAGTGAATACTTAAAGGCAGGCCGTAATAATTCTTTTGTATGTACAGGCTACAGTCCAAAAAAGTTTTATTTGTGAATAGGTTGGCAAAAAGAAACAACTGTTGAATTATTTCTCTGTGATCATTCTGTTTTTTCGGGAGACTGTAACATTTTACTGATTTTCACATCCTTAATTTTCGAATTTCATAAAATCCTGAATTTGATTTGTAAATATTTACATAAGCTTCATTGTTATCAAAAAATCATCTCAATATTTCAACAGGTAAAAGCGGTACAGCGTACAGACAATTATTTGAAAACACATTGAATTTTTTTAACAGCTTTCACGGACGAATTTCGAAAAATCCGGAAATTGCTTTTTTGATATTTAAGTAAGATTTATTTTAAAGCAAAAACCATTTAAATATTTGCACTAGTTTAGGAGATAAGTGGGATAAATAAAACACGTTTTATTTTCTTAAGAGTTTTCAAGGACGAATTTCGAAAAATTCTAAAAATACTTTTAGCTATTCACTTAAGCATTACTTTAAAGAAAAAAATCACATAAATAACTGAAATGGTTTAGGAGAAATCACGGATCAATGGAAAACTCATTTTACGGCTTTTCACCTCCTTAATTTTTGAAATTTGCTAAATCTAAAAATTCGCAAATATGCATTTCTTTGGGAAATATTATGAAGTTAAAAAAATTATGATAACTTTCCCGGTTAATGAGATATCAGGGATTCTTTGAAAAAACATTTCACCCCTTTTCACCCCTTAATTATCGAAATTCAAAAAATCCATTCTTAGTGGGTGCTTACAAGCCAAGGAGAAGCTTCTCTTAAAATTTCATGGTTCTATGTCCAGCGGTTTGGGATGTGCATTGATGAGTGACTGAGTGAGTGTGTCAGTCAGGACACTTCATTTTATTTATTAAGATTAAGATTTCTGGTAAGAACATTGAAATATCATAATTTATTTTAAAAATACTTTTATCTGGGCTTTTTACAGCCAGAAAAATGTTGATACAATTTTAGAGTATAATATTTTTTTTAAACCTCTTTTCTTTCTTGTGAATTCTACAAGCCTAAGAAAAAATTCATTCAAAATTTACACAAGTACTATTCCAAAATAAGTTGCAATTTTTTTTGCCCAAATAGGCTAGTCGTATAAAAATCACTACTTCATGAAATATGGCTAGCTAGTATAATAATTGTGCACAAAAAAAATGTGTGCGTGTAATTTGATGCATTACCACGTTAAGCGGCTGGCCATCTATGTACACCACTGCTGCTATGCACCTTGTGATTTCAATCTATCTTTTGTCATTATGTTTGAATGATGTAATTTTCTCAAAACAGTGATCTAAAATTTATTCATTTGGGGATTATGTCATATTTGGGTTTCTTCTTTTGAAGGATAGAAACATAGTTGTGCTTGTAGTCGGAGTAAGTTGTGAAGAGTCAACAGATTTTTTTATGTTTAGGCACGCCACATTTTGTCTCGAATCCGAACACAGCCTTAGTGGAAGCTGAGTTTTTACATGCTTGAGCAGGCTAGATGTTGATATTGACAAACCTTATTAAAACTGAATAACTAATTTAAAATTCAGCTACCCATCTACTGCTACCAACAATAGTAGTTTCTGTTTCTGGCACAACTAATTTTTCAGTGGTAATTTTGTTCAGAAAGCCATATTTCACTACGTCAATTTCCATATTGCAAGCAGTATATTAATATAATTTGTTATTCTGTTCACTGATTAGTAATAGTTTGCAACAATTCTGCGTGAACCACGGTGGGAATATGGTACTAATGTCAGCAATTTATCGTTGTTTGTACGTCGCAAGAGTTTCATTTTCAATTTGTACAGTTACTAGTTGGCATTGGCACTTGTTATTTTACTGTCACAGTATTATTATTTGATGCAGTACGTAAACATGGCATGTTACGTTAACTGTTTGATTTATACATGTACTTATTAAATTGGCTTCAGAATTATGAATATTTCGCAAATGTACGCAAAAATACTAATTCATCATCAAGTAAAAGTACGCAGGCCTACAGTTTTCCCTTATACTTGCAAGATTAATGTAAATTTGACGTTGCCTTTGTGGTGCCTATGCTGTTCGGCAATTTTACGAATGTGAATATTAAGAACCAAACATGTTTTAGTACATCAGAGTCAGAGTCAGATCAAATATCCGGCAGATCCGATACTAGAATATTCAAACCGTCCCATCCCTTATATCTGTGTGTGTGTGTGCATGTGTGTGCATGTAGGGTTACCAGACGTCCTCTTTTACCTGGACAGCTCCTCTTTTTTAACACCTCGCAATCTGTCGAGCTGGGTTTCATAAAAAGGGGCAAAATGTCCTCTTTTCCAACAAGAGACAGCCTAGACGTATTTTCTATAGGGTCTCTGTGTCACAAAATGTTTGGAACGGTGCCGACAATCCTTGCGCTTATGTACAACCACTTTCCTTTGGAAATTATTACGTTGTTCGTTTGTCTTACACATGCTTACAGAAAGTGTGATTGTTATTGCCGGTTTATTTAAGTCAAGGTAGTTGCTTGTGTTGTTCAATGCTTTGTGATGTGAATTTAAAATTCCGAAACATAAGTGTACCTTTACTGAGCATCTAAAGAAAAAGGTTTGTGGACAGTTTCAAGGCTGGGGAAATACAGGTAAGGGATTTTCTCGTGTGTCCTGCGAGAACATATGTTTCTGCCTGTTTGTTGCAACTCAAGTACTTGACGAGTGTGTTTTCAGCCCATGTTGAATACCTTTATTGTATTTCATTCTGTGTTTTATTTTGTATTGCTAACACAACTGCAGTTTATTTTTAAGAAACTTTGTTTAATTTTTTTCAAATTTACTATACTAATCTTTTATATAATAAAGAAACTAATGTATACATTTACATTTTAAAAAAAATTATGTTGTACTTTGTTTTTTTTTTTTTTTTTCCCCTCTTATTTGAAGCCAAGAACAAGCATTTGTCCTCTTTTTGGGTAACAATAATGTGGCAACCATAAACCATATGTGCATGAGTGTGTTTTAAACTTACTATTGAATAGCTTCGAAATCTTCTCTTGATACAGCCGAAGTCCATTTTCTTTGCTCTCGCATTTGGTAAGTCTAAAAACGTGCAACTTGGGACCATTGTTACAACTACCCCTACAGAGGGAACATTTAAACTCCATGTTAACATGAAAACATAATGTTAATTCATGTGCACTGTTTCACACCAACACTACTAATTCTTACAGTAACGCAAAACCCACAGCACAAGACGCATCTACACAAGCAGAGATATGTTCAGCAACTGCCCTGCCATACAGAGCCAGGCCAGAACTGCCTGTTGAAGGGATGACCATTGGGATGGCGCACACCCTCTACTTTCTCCGGGATGGCCTATTGTCTGTGACATAACGCGCTTGAAACTTGCCAGTGCACTGGCCTGAAGTCTAGTCGGTGTTGCAGCAGCCCCCTCGACACAACTGCACATCCCTGTGTCTAGATTATTTCTGCAAATGGTGGAGGCAAAACTCTTTAGAAGGGGGTACGCACGCCACCCCAGGCTACACTCCTACTGGCGGACTGACGTCCCGTGATTACGAGGCCACAGATACCTCTAAAGCCTAATAAAAAAAAATATGGTGTAGAAAATATTTAATGGTTCAAAAACTAATAGGAGAAACCAGAACACTTAACAAAGCTAAGGTTACACACTCGCAAAGCCAACCGGCCATAACATCATTGAACATACCCTAACTGAATTCTAGATTTTTCTACACTATTACAACTTGCAACTGCGTTTTTCTACCTTCCCCTTCCCAAACCGATACCACCAAAAAGAAAATATTATCTAGCCATAACACTACAACAAAACAAATTACAATACCTGCTAGAATTTAACTTACATAAAAAAATACAAAACATAATCCTGCAATGCTACAACGTAAGCTTGGCTTGAAATTATTTTTACACCTCACTGTTATATATTCTGCTTGTATTGTTGCTCCAAGTACATACCTATGTACTGTAACTATGAAAATCTCATAATTAAGTTCATTAATTTGGTTAACATCATCAAATCTGCCAAAAAAATGGGATGGGTTTGATAGCCTGTCATGAAAGAACTAAGAAAACTTACAGAGACATAATGATTATTATAACTTTCCTGCCCAATGATAATTCTCCTGCCACACACAAAGCTGATGGTATCTTATAAATAATGTTACTCTACCCTTGTATTAACTTTGAGGCATGTAGATGATATTTCTTTACTTAAAGGTTTAAATGAAACAAAGTGAAACAAATTCAGAAGTCATAAAACCAAACACTACACAAGTAAAAAATTGTGGGAAAACACACAGATTAACTTTATATAATTCACTAGCTGGGCGGCTGCGTGCTGCGGGAAGAAGATTCCTTACCGATGCAGTTCTAGACCAACGGCTGTGACAGACCTGTTTTTACTTTATTTTTTTATTGCTTTTGTGTAATTTTGCTCGTAACTTTTACCTATCAAGTAAAAAAATACCACATAGGTAAGTGTGAATTTTGTGAACTAAGTTGTGTGACTGGGATGAGACGTGTGCCTTATTGATCGTTCATTGCCGAACGCGAGACAAGGAGGCGGGAGTGAGAGAGCAAACTGTAACAGCTGGGCTGGCAAGGTCACGCTCGTGCCAGTCAGATCTTATCTGTCGCCCGCTACAGTGCCACGCAGCACTCACCCGGCTTCTATTTGTCATTGTTATTAAACATCTTGACCAAAAATATATACATTTTACTTTGTAATTCTTTGATATTTGTGACTGTTTAAAACTAAACACCCTTCTCATACAAAATGATTTTCTACACACAGATCTGTTCCAAAACTTTTTGCACAATGTCATTCTAAAAATCAGGGTGCGGGTCTTACATAGGGGCGGGTGGTACGTGGGTTTATACGGTTTGCATTTCTTTGGGCAATATTATGGAGTTACAAAAATTATAATAGCTTTCTCGGTTTGAAAACACATTTCCCCCCTTTTCGCCTCCCTTATTTTCGAATTTCGAAAAATCCATTCTTAGTGGGTGCCTACGGACCAAGAGGAAGCTTCCCTCAAAATTTCACGGTTCTAGGTCCAGCAGTTTGGGCTGTGCGTTGATGAGTGAGTGTGTCAGGACACTTCATTTTATATATTAAGATTGATAACATGGGCGTACCTAGGAATAGTTTTCGAAAGGGGGTTTTAAACTTTTATCTTGCATAAATGTTTCAACGTCATCTGTGCTTGACGTCTAAATGTAGTAGGCTATGAACATATTTTATTAACATTTTGGTTGTTTTTGTAGTATATTCTACCTTTTGTAATGTACAATATAATGCCTATATAAGGGAACTGACATTTCGGAGGGGGTCTGAACCCCCAAGACCACCCTCGTGGGTACGACCATGACTGATAACATACTGTGAATGTGCCAGTAGGTACTGTTCCTGCAGAGGTTGGTTAGTAAAATGTTTGCCTGACTGTACCTACACAGGCACAGAGGTCTCTTTATTAATGGAACATCATACACATGAAAAGTAGGAATTATTTTATGAAAAAACACTACTTGAAAGTAGGTACTTGAGTAATTGATTCACTTTTAAAATAACATTTATAAATACCAAGTATCAACATACAATAATCTCTTAGTTTAAAATCTTTCAGTATTATTGATTTTTTTCATTTCGACGAAACCAATTTCTGTTCCCATGTAAAGATCTAAACGTATATTAACCAACAGTATAAAGACTCTTCAAAATTAAGAGAAACATTTTTCACTTCCTTAAGAGCTGATAAACAAACAATTACTGTAGCTTATAGTCAGTTGGGGTGTTAAAATTTCATGTCTTTTAAACAAGAACTTTGTTCGACTAGGATTCAGTGTGTTGAACCCTACAGGAAGATGTAATATTCAGGGCAGTCAAATGCCATATATATTCAGGATTACAGGAGTCACAAACATGGTGCATACATGTGTCATCACGGAATTAAACATCAAAAGTAACATAATGGTTAATGGATATGGGATCAAAATACTGTAAGAAACTTATAAACCACAGAACTCACAATGAGATGCTGTGATTCTGCAATCTTCTCTGATCGTTAGAGGAGTGACTGTATTACAGATTAATAGCATTCACAGTGATGTCCTGTACGTAATCTAAAGAAGTATACGCATTGTGGCACCGTAGGCCAATTCTGAGTTTAATAGTTTGTGAAGGTTCCAGTTTAAGTTAAAACAGAGCAGGTTTATCTAGAATATTAACTGAAATAAAACACCCTGTTAGCCATACAGCGCATATATCTTGTTAAACATCCATTATTATAAAGATGTCTCAATCAAGAATCAATACAACTCTGCCATATTTTATACCATACACACAGTCATGAACAAAAAATTGTAAACAAAAGTGATACAGTTTTTGTTGACCTCCAACACCCTCCCTCAATAAAAAACGTTACAACAAATTACTTCAGTCCAGGACTTCTTCTCAGTTTGGCAAACAGAGGCAAATACATCAACCAACTGATCTGAACGTACTGTATATGGTGAAGCTCAACTGGTCCTACTTTTTATTTAACGAAATGATGACGAACATCTACAAGTTTAAGTAATCTGTTTACTGCATTGTTGGCCATCTAGATTGCCGACTGATTGTCCTCGAAGATCATCACTGGTTGGTCACTTAACAACTGCAAATCCTGGAACAGTTTCTTCAGCCAACAGACATCTGCAACAGCTGCGCTCATCGCTACATACTCAGTTTCTGTTGAAGACAGAGCAACTGATTATTGCTTCTCGGATGACCAGGGCAGAGTACTATTTCCTAACATGAAGACATACCCTGTTGTCGATTTTCTCTCCTCTAGGTCTCCAGTCCAGTCAGCAACCACAAAACCACGAAGCTCAGACATTTGACTCCGTCTGTAAACCAAACACAAGTTGATGGTACCTTTGATGTAATGAAAAACATCTTTCAATGCTGCCCACAGATCCTCACTAGCTTGACTCTGATATCTGCTTAAAAAACTAACTGGCCAACACAGATCTGGTCTTGAGCCCAACACTGAAAACAATCGGTCAACCAATTAACTTGTGACAGTCTGATTCAAGTGTCGTACTTCCCATTTTTGCATCCTGTGGATGAACTTTGAAGTTGGGATTCATGGGAGTTGATACTGGCTTGCAGTTTTCCATACCAAACCTCTTGAGAATTTCCTTGAGGTAAGATGTCTGATTCAAGTTGGTTGTTCCAGTTGTAGTGTTATGATCAATCAATATTCCAAAGTAGGTGTTAACATGACCCAGAGCTTTCGTTTTGAAGAAGCTACTTAGTTCAAACTTCACTGATGTTATGTGACCCTCGTCACTACCCACAATAATCAAGACATCTATGTAAAGCAGTATGTACAGGCTGCCATTTTCGCACACTTTATGATACAAACAGCTGTCTGTCTGTGACCTGCTGAAATCTAGTTTCTCCATAGTACTGTTGAATTTTTTGTTCCACATCTTTGGAGACATTTTGAGACCATACATTGATTTAATTAGTTTGAGAATTGCTTGCATTCTTTTGAGATGTTTCAACACCTTGTGGTACAGACATGCACACGACATCCTCTATATTAGCGTATAAAAATGCTCCTGAAACATCCATCTGATGTACTGAGAAACCCAATTTATTTGCTGCAGCCAACAGTACTTGTTATGTTGTAAGTTTAACTACAGGTGCATGTGTATTCATAACACCAAAACTTTCAGCTTGCTGAAAGCTTCGAACAACTAGTCTGGCTTTACAAGATATTTGGTTGCCCTCATCATCAATTTTAGTTTAGAAGACACATTTTGCATCAATAGTAGGAGCACCATCTGGCCTTTCCACTTCAGTCTAAGTGTGATTTTCAAGTAGTGTGTTTTTATCTCTTGATTAATAGATATTTTCCATTTTTCAGCCTCAACACCACTGAATGCCTCTTCATACGGTTCAGGATCTTCAGGTCTACTGTCAAAAAACAAATGACACTTCAAAATCTTCAAGTTTCTTAGGTCTCTGAATTTTGTTCCAGTCACGAAGACCACTAAATGGAGGACGTTGGACCTCTTCTTCATCAGTGCCTGATTGCCCGCCTTCAACCCTAGCATTTTCCTTAAAACCTAAAAAGGGTTCTACTTCTGCCTCATTTAACATCCTCATTCTCTTCTTTGGATTCAGGATGTGCATACGAAAAGCTCAAAATTATACCTGGTTTGTCATGCAATGAAGTTTACTATCAGAAGAGACAAATATCTCATTGCAGCAAAGTTATATTTTCTGCTCACTAGGTATTTAAACACGAAAACCCTTAGATGTTTCAACATACCCCCATAAGTAAACTTTTCTTGGACTTAGGATTCCATTTCCCCCTTTTGACCTTTGGTACATGAATGTACACATTTTATCCAAATGTCTTGAGTTGTTCTATGTCACTGTCCTTGTCAACCCATAAATTATATGGAGTTTTACCTTTAACACCATCCGAGGTAGGTGGGGTTCAATGGGCAAAGTTGGTCATGCTGATGATTTTACGGGCGACAGCAATGCGGCCCACACATTGCGAATTTTTGAGACTATCTCTGGACTGGTTACGGGTCCGCGCGTTGCGCACCCCTACTTTGGTGTCACATACAAAATACCTCGACTCGCATAGACACTAGCGTTTTTTACTGTAAGTTTAAGTGGGACTCTACAATTATGACAAACAACACATAAGATACGGTCATACCAAAAGCTTGGTTTATTTCACATCTTGTTACACTGCGTGCCTTGCATTGGTTAATTACGTGCATAGCAACGTCCGGGGTATCGAACCTATTCTACCTACTGACACAACATATAACCACTTCCCAATCTGTAGTATCTGATAACACAATCCCTACAGGGTAAGGGTGCCCCCAGCCACTACGGTGGACTGCAGGGGTTTACTCAGGGATGGAATACAAAGTTCTGACCGCTCGGCTAGGGAGCTGAAGACATTACATGCTGGGTAGCCCTAGGCTGGAACACAGGCCTGTTGTAGGCGGGGCCGATGGATGACCACTTGGTTACAGAAAACTCCAATTTGCGGAATTTAACATAGCCAGATCCCTGAAAAAATATGTACAACTCTAGCAATCTTTATGGAGCATCAAAAACAACGAACAAATCACTTGAACTGAGGGATGGCGTCGATGCACACAGATTGGTGCGGCGACTACATGGCTCAAACAACACTTGCTAAACACGGAAATCAATTACACGAACCCTGAACAAAAGGCCTAGAACCCTGACAATATTTATGGAGCACAATAGTAACAACGAACAACTCACTTGAACTGTGGATGGCGCCGATGCGCACAGATTGGTGCGGCGACCATGTGGCTCAAACAGCACTTGCAAATCGTAAAAAAAACAATTACTGACAAAACCCTTGACAATTACCACATATTCCGTGCCTTAAATATCACGCCCAAGGGACTGGATTCCAATGATGGTGGGTGCGACACCCTTACACCTCGCCCTACGGCCCCGTGGCCAACGCTTACGAACGCCTCTCGTCTTGAAGTTATAGAAGCCGCAAGGGCTAAAATACATTAATTACACTGCAGTATCTGACTGCAGGGAACGTCAAGGCACGTGCACAAGAGAACAAGTTAACCGGTAAACTACGAATGGCTATTGCGACTAATTCAGAGAATAACAAATGGAGGTGCGCGCGGACAGCGTTTTACTTATCCCGGCGATGACGAACAACTGCCACAAGCTAGCTGCTGCGCGGACCCAGCATGGCTGCCTACGGGGTTCACACCACCGGAAGTTGCGTGCATGTTAATGAGTTACTTTAAAATAAGCAAAAGGCACAAAACACTAACATTAATAAATTTTACCTATGCGGTGGCACTAATACATAATTATTTCCTTAACTATTATTTCTGCAGAACATTAACAATACCTACTAATACTCTGCAGCCGCGGCAATTCAAATAGATTTTGCCGACACAGTACTTTCGTAGATACACAACACTGCAATGGCAAAGACCCTTGAATTAAATCATACATAACACTACCCTCTTAGCAATGTCTGGACAGGGTTAGGGGCAATAATGAGGTATAGCCCGTTTCTCGCCCTGCCTCGTACATGTGCGGCGACGAGGACGGGAATGTTCTTGGTGTCGCTGGCCTGGTACTAGCATCACCTTCAACTAAACTTGTTCTTGTCCTGTTCAAGACGTACACAGTTGTATTACTAGCCATTGCCCAAAATTCTTTCCCCAAACATTTTGCCATCATCATTTTTTTTTCTTTAAGCACTTCCTTGTCTGCTTTCCCATTACACATGGTTTGCAAGTTGTGTCGTCTTCATCCAAGCACTATTCATTGTGGGAGTAAAATTTTCTTAACTGGCTTCATATTCTTGTGTGCCATTCTTTCATGCCAAGTATGTAGGTCATAGTCATGAGAAGAAAAGGCACACAGAAAACAAACTGCTTCAAAGTTAATTTTATACAATATCAGCTCGATAAGCTGCTGCAGACACTTCACCAGTTTTATTCAAGATCCGTGAGGTACTACCATCTGTTTCCATCTTATAGCCTTTATCTAGGGCAGAACCCACAGAAAATAAGTATACTTTTGTATTGGGAACAAAAAGTGCACCTTGCAATGTAATTTGGATATAATTATTTGTACCTATTTTTTATTTCAATTTTATGTCACCCTGCCTACACAGCATTCAAATTTCTACCATCCACATAGCACACACCCCTTACTGTAGTCAATTCTTGGTAAGTAATGAACAGTTCACTTTGACAACACAGATGTTCACTAGCCCCACTGTCTAAAAACAAACTGTTAAGCACAAGGCTGTCACACAACAAAGCAGAACTCAAGGCGACAATAGCTTCTTCCCATCTGTGATTCATACAGGCATTTTTGCTGCTGTTTCTACTTGTTAAACAAACTTGACCTTTCAATTTAAAGCAATCACTGTTTACATGTCCCAACTTAATACAATAGTAGCAAAAGAATATTTTGTCTTCAAAGTAACTTTGTTTGAAATTTCCTAGTGCTTCAATTATTTTCTGACGCCAACTTCACGGGAACGTTTATAGCTTCCATTACAACAACCGCTAACCAAAATAAACAGCTCAGCATGCATAACCCAAAATAACACAAACAAAAAGTGTTTAACTCAACTAAAATGCACAGACGATGCTCTGGGCCCATAACCTGTTGAAATAAAACACCCAGTGAGCCATATACATAGTGCATTTATCTTGTTAAACATCCATCATTTTGCAAACATCTCAAAAACCAATACCAGTCAGTCATATTTTATACCATACACGCTGTCATGAAAGAAAAAATTTAAACATCTTCTGATAAATTAAAACAATGCACAAACTAGAGTTATTACTTATAGGAATGAAAACTATAGGTTTTATTGGCCTCCAACTATGTATCAGATGGTTTTACACAAGGATAAGAGGGGAAGAGGCAACAGATATAAATGGATGTAGCAAGTAGGCAAATACCCTAGAGACTAATACCGGACAGCTCTATGCAAATACTAAGGGCTGTAGCTATAGACCACTTTTGAATGACAACCAACTGCTCACCAATGCTTTCTCTATGGGGATAGCAGTTGGTTGTCATTCGAAAGAGATTTATAACATCGGCCCTAAGAGTAAGCTTGTGAAAAATAACCTAGCGGTATGAGGTGAAACTAACACAAATTTTGATATTATGTATTTTTGTATAACTACTGTATTTTATTTTAAATTGTGATTTTTATTTGTTACATATTTATCATACTTTGATTTTTAATTTTTCCATGCAACGAAAACATGTTCTCCATAGAGAAATTTTTCTCAGAATTTTTGTTGGCAGCATACGTCTGAAATCAATTAAATGTATGGTGCTGTTCTCTGGTGGTTTGATGTGATAACACAAACAGAATTCTTGTCAAAGTGCTCAAGCTGTCCAGTACTGGTTTATAGTGTATTTTACGTAGGGTCTGGACAGTAAATTTATCGACCACCGTTGCGATTACAGCAAATCACAGTTGGAACTACCCATGACCAGAGTTTTTTTTTTTTATTTCAGTTTATGTCTATTTAAGGTTGCTAGGGTGAGGGTTTCTGGAGATAAATATCTACTGCCTTTGTAACTTTGCCACTTTGTTGAGTCACTGGCCATATTCAATCACTGTGTTTGTGAAAAAATTTTGGAGTGCAAGTATCTGTGTTACCTAAAACAATGAATAGGTATCTACAACTTCCAACTGTTCCCAGTGCATGATAAATGATAAATACAATATAACAATTAGGCTGGTATTCCTAAACAGTAGGTTATACATAAGTGCTACCATCTCAGGCACCAGAAAAGCAATAACGAAGACTTAATGCATAACCGTATTCCTAAACGTTCCAAGATGGTATCAAACAAGTCACTGCTTATTATTTGTTACTCTGTATGAGGTTATAAACAAGTGAAGGTAAAGCTGGGCAGTGCTTATTTTATAGAACAGGTAGCAGTGATTTTCAACAGCTATTTAATAAAAACACAAGACATTTAAAACGTAATGTATTACATTTTAATTTGTTCTGAATTTGAAGTAATCATAAATATAGTAATACAGATTATAAATTACCCCATAAAACTTTTAAAATCTCGTGCAAAGTATTAAAAAAAATGTAAGTTCACTTTTTGAAGTGGCTGTCTGAGTGGACGTATTTTGCGGGATCGAGACCTTGAAATGCAGAAGCGGTAAGGATGAGACAGCACGCGTATCACACATTATCCTAGCCTCTAGGTGTAAGTCACCAACTGGCGTGCAGTCTTCTGGCAGACTACTTGCCTCAAGGAGATATTCAGTTAAGACCTTACAATTTTAGACGTTGAACTGGTGCTGTGCCCTCAGTTTGTACTAGGGCCCGTTTTTAAACTGTTTGAACCCTATCGTTTGGTTCTGACGTGTTATTAAATGGGACTCTGTGTTTGGAAGCGTGCGAGGATGCTTTGCAGCTCGTCGGAGCCTTTTGGCTATGCTCCCCCTTGCATAGGCCGGCCGCCTAGCTCTCAGGGTCAGTTGGATTCTGGTCACCCTTCTGTGCACTGCTTTCCGTTCGCGCTCGTCGGGGCCTCGTCGGCAGCTCTTCGGTAATGTTGGTAAGTTAGTTTTTCTTGATCGGGTTCGTTGGAGTTTGTGCCTGGGCCTTTTGCCCTGACTTTTCTGCTGTGCGTTTTCTCTGTCGTTAGTAAAGATATGTATCGGGAGCCAACGGCGCACCGACGTGTTGCTTTCTCTATTTAACTTGTTTGGGCTTTAGCCTTTAGCCTTTTTTAGCCTTTAGGCTTTACCCTTTAGTTTGTGCTTTTCCAATAATCTTAATGGCCCTTCTAGCATGCCTTATCTGGAATATGTGTAACTTGTTAAAAAGAAAACAAAATGTACAAGAAGCCTGAATTAAATAAAACCCTGTTGTGTACCGTGAATTTCCGCTTGTATTTATTAAATTCTAGAATGTTGCTTCACTCGGTGTTCGAACCCGTTGTTATGTATACCTTGATGATACAACATAATAGTAACGATAAGGTGTATTAGACACGACTATACCTTTAAAAGATTTTGCACCAAGATTTCTATGCTTAAATAGCACAGCAGAAACACAGATTTTCGCCATTTTGACAGCTAGACAATATTCTTTAATGATTACAAGTGAACCTGAAATGGATATACAAATGTGTAGCATACTATGAATGCTACTCCTAAGAACACATCACTTAAACGTGATGAGCAGTTTTCAAAATGCACAGCACTCGGCACCCTGAGCAGACAGTTACTGTAATGATGTACGCACATATGCAGGACCACAAAGTCCTTACTTCTTATTCTTTCCCTTGTCCCTGTGAGTGTTCCTCCATTTCTCCCAAACACTAAAAAAATTTTCAAACATGTGGAACGTACTTAGTTAAACTTGGTTCAAATATAGTACCTAGTCAAACTTTGTTCAAAATATAGTACCTAGTCAAACTTGGTTCAAATATAGTACCTAGTCAAACTTTGTTCAAAATATAGTACCTAGTAACCTAAGTTGATTTGACTTTATTGTACTTTGTTCATATTTTCATAATGGCTGCCACTTAATTTTTTTTTACATGAGACATCTTGAAAAATCATTTTTTGAACACACACATTATATAAACTAATTTTCCAAATTCTATCAAACTCTGTAAACATTAATCAGTAAGGAGACGACTTTTGTATATTTTATTCATGCCATGTTCATATTCACACAATGGTGGCCATCAGAACATTATTTGACCATATGAGATATCAAAGATAGTATTTGTCTGAAATTCGCCAAACTCAGTATTTACCATATTTACTCGTGTATAGCACGAACTTTTATTCCAAAATAACTGATAAAAATTCAGGGGTGCGTACTATACATGGAAAATAGAAAAAAAAACGTGAAAGAAAAGTTAGCTGTCCATTGAGTGTCGGCGAAGGGAAGGGTGGTGGGTGAGAAGGCAAAGTTAAAGCCGTAAATTGACGAGTGTCAAAAGTAGAAAGCAGAGGAAAAAAAAAGGCCGGCGGCGGAATTGGGGGGGGGGGGAGTAAGAAGCTGAAGTTATAGTGGTAAACTGAAAGGTGTCAACAGTGGGAGGCAGAGAGAGAACGTTCTCATGGCCAGGTTTCTCCATCATTACTCCTCTTCCTTTTCTTTTTCTCCCCCTTTCCTCTCCAGCCTTGCTCTGTCACTGCTAAATCCCTAAAAGATAATTTTGACTTCTCATAATAAGCTATCAGTCCATGGGGAAGAAAGAAATAAAAAGACGTCATTGTTCTCAGCTTTTTCCCCCTTCCCCATCCCCAACCCGGGAAAGATATTTGACATGGCTCATGACCAGCTATCTTTTCATAGGAAAGGAAGGAAGAAAAAAAGAGTGTCATTCTTTTTTTTCTCCCCCCCCCCCCCCCCCCCCCCC
>PNEQ01092381.1:0-11097 GCA_003012365.1 Medauroidea extradentata
AATACCAAGTTTCTCAGCATTTTTCTACATAAACTATAATTTGGGTTAAAATAAATAATTCAAAGGCTCGAAGGCCATCCAGAACTTGTTAAAGTATAATAAACAGTGCTAATAAAATTACTGTTATTTATATTGTAAATGTGAAGCAGAAGTGTGCACCCAGTAACACAACTATTGACTAAAGAGAAAAAATTAAGGAAAATGTATTTCTATGATGGCTAAGAATAAAATTTTTTGAAATTAAAAAAAAAAAAATAATGGGTTGGAAAAGCCTTAGAAAATATATTCAAGACATAAGTTTGTACATCTAGTCTAATCGGCCATCAGGAATATTTTTGCTAAACGTTTTTTCTCTAGGGTCAATAGTTCATGTGTTACAGTGTGCGCACACCTGCTTCACAGTTACAATTAATACTAGAATAAGCATTTAAATTTCCCGCCCCATTTTGAAAAGCCCGCTACGCCGTGGATCGAGCATGTAGTTCAATGGTGGCCGCTAGGATGCGCTAGTTACCAGAACTTAAAATGATATCAACTAGGTGGCAGCACAAACTCGCGGTCAATCGTGGTACATGGAGAAAGCATTGACTTACTAGTCTTCCTCTTGTATCGTCTTTGGACTGAAGCGCACGGGGAGCGCGCACCAGTGTTTATGCAGTGTCTGCGACCGCGTTAGCTGTCTATTTACGTGATTCAGAGCACATATTCAAAGTTTTATAGGAATATGACAGAGTGCTGATCTAAACTAGTCTTGCCAGCCCTTAACCTCCAAACAATTGTAAAGAAAAAAAAAAAAAAGAAAAAGAAATCCAAATATAGGTAGAAAATGCTTGAAAGTAACACCTTTTCACTTCAAAATCCCAATTTTCCTGGGAGAGTACTCTCGGACCCCATACATTAAACTTGGGTCTCTCCCACGTTTTTAATTTTCGATTTATACAAACCGAAACCATCTTTTCATTAAAATCACTAAAAATATAACTATAGTGCTTTAACATTTTACAAATGCATTTGATATCAGTCACAGTTTTTACATACACATTATCAGATGACTTTCAAATGCGAGAATATTGGTCAGATGTTATGTATTTATGAATTTATAGCAAGGTCATGTATTTTATTAGAGCGTGATAATGATATATTTTGTGTTTCTGTATAACTAAACAAAACAAAATAAATTCCAACTCGCCTTGTGACGCTTCACCTAAGGAGTGTTCGTTAAAATAGTCAAAATAGCAGAATCGCATTTAATGGTTTAATTTGACGAATATATGTCTCACTCGCACTCCAGATGCACATCACAGTTTAATTCAGTCGTCCACGGGCGTTGAAAGATCATGGTCACGCTATTAGCTCTTATCGCGCAACTCGATACCTCGCCATAGCAGCTCGTCGCGTCGTAGAAGGAGATGCGCATTTGTTACCGCCGACATACACCACAACAAATTCACAGTTTGCATAACTTACATATAAACTTTAACTACCGTAATCAGGTGAAATACCGCTGTTTGTTAAAAACAAAATATTTTATTTGCATTAAATGGTTTTCGTTTCATTTAACGTTCCATATATATCACAAAATTTCGACATAAAACATTTACTTATAGTGATTTTTTAATACACAAATAATATGTTCTTTTACGTTTTCATAGCTTTTATTGTGTAGCCCATGACATCTTATTTCAGTGCAAATCATTTAATTTCATTAAGTCTGTTTATGTTGGGTGTATAGTCCCGTAACATGCAAATTCTGAATTTTGACATGCTGTTAAGTGCATACTACACAATATGATAAAATTTTTATCGTAAGAGAATAATGTAGTCACTAGTAAAGTCTGCGAACCTAACATTATTTCTTTAGCAATATAAAATTAAGAATTTCATACTTGATCAACCTTAGGCATCGAATTTCCAAGGGTTAGAACCCTCTCTTCCCTTTTACACAAATCCTTGTTACGCCACTGCTGTTAACTGCCTAGCTGACTGAGCCATCATCTTCGTCACGTGGTCACGCCTCGTGTGTGGTCACCGATTTGTTGTTGATGGGGTGAGGGGGCATGTTTGTCTTTTTCGGCTACACCCAGGCGGCGGAGAGAGAGTCAACAAGAGGGGCAATTTGGCAGATGACGTCAGTGCACTCTAGCCAAGGCCGGTCGCTGATGGTTTGATGTGCGGGGTTTACATCTCTCCTCTTCCTTCCGTTGCGGGAGTATTCTGGGAAAGTAGCAGGGACAGGGGAGGGGGAGACATAATAGGCAGTGTAGCAAGACGTACCAAACTTGCGGTAATTGTACCATATTTTGTCCCTCGGTACCTGGTACCAGGTTTTTTCCCATTCTGGTGCGTAAAAATAACAGAATTTCGATTACCACACAAACATGAATAACATTGAATTATACATTGAAAATAGTTGAAATTACTGTTAATTTACATTGACTTATGTATTTCAATAGGCGTTATATTCCGACCCCTAAAAATCATTTTTAATAATATTTTTGACACCATTCTTCATCACTGGCAGAGACTAAGCATGGAGGCAGCAAACAATCTACTGGATATTCTTGTCCTCCTTTTGATACTTACCGTATTTTAAAAAGTAAAATACTGTATGTTTTCACATATTTAATTTCGGATAAGTAAACTATCTCTGTGAACCATCTAAACTTTTTTTTTTTAATTTTTAAGGCAAATCAACAATGATTTAGAAATAGACATTAAGTAAATGGCTAAAAGTAATAATAATTATTGACTGTCGCAAATTAATAACGTTAATTTACTTTGGTACCGTATATAATTTTAACTGAATTATTTATATTAGTGTACCAGAACTGTTTGAATAATACCATATTTTCGGTACACTTAATACCTGTATTTTAACTCCTCGATTTGGCAACACTGAGAAGACGTGGTGGGGAGTGAGGGGAGCTTTAAGTTCAAGATGAGTGATCCATTGAAGGAGTAGGGACAAGTCAGCTGACGTAAACGTCCGAGAACTCTTCTGCCTCACGTACAAGAATTCTCTTATATAGTTAGATACTTTTTTTTCTCGATACTAACTATAATTAGGGACTCCTGATTCTCATGAAAAGATATTTGCACCACTTTATTTCGATGTCTCGCGTGAACACCTGCAGCTCTTCAAGGTCAGTAATTGGACGTAACTGACAACGTCTAGGAGTTCTACCCGCTAATCACAGACACGCGGTGTCGCATTAACCTTGTTCTCATTGACACAGTCAAATAAGTTGCGCCTCTGCACAAAGACACGCTGCTAATAACCATGAAGCAGAGTTGCAGATGTACCCGCAAGACATTCAAACAAAGTGGTGCAAAAATCTTTTCTCGAAAATGAGGTGCCCCTAACTACGATTCAAACAACTGTCCGTTTGAGTCACTTCCGCGACTGGTCCTTGAACTTGTTTTCACTCCGTCCGGCCAATAACACGGTTACAACTAAACGCATGCTCTATCACAGAATATTTAGGAATACAGAAGTGAAATTGCCGGTGGGATGACGAACTCAGTCACACACGCCAGCAACATGGTGAAAACGCCTACCGCCAACCAACGTAAGGTGGCTGCCTTGCTAGCCGACAACCAGGCCAATATGAGACCTGCAGTAACATGCAGGAGCCAAACAGACACGGGGCTGGTATCAACAACCACGCGCAGCCAATAAGCGGAAAAGTTCGCCCGTATCAAAGGAGCCGCCACGTCATTTCACGTATGCATTACTATTTAATCTGTGGCCCTATCACGTGTAGAGTGGGAGATTTATCGCGAAAAAAGTTAACTGTTTGGTATGTTCAAGTTAATTTTAGCAGGGTTGTAACTGGGGGAGGGGCGGACGACACACGTGTCCCGATCACTGGGACAAGAGAATGGTAAACTGACAAGTGTTTTTGTTTTACTATCGACCATCTCACTATTTCTACTATTCCAAAATTATTTCTCTATGAAATATCTTAGTATTAATTTCGTAAATGTAAGGTGGTAATATGAAATGTTGTCGGGGGAAGAGGGTTGGGGATTTGGTTTGATGGTTGGCAGTGGAAGATGTATGGAAGGTATAAAAAAAAAAAAAAGAAGAGGGGCGCCAAGCCGAACTTTTTGGCCCCGGACGCAAACTTGTTGATTTACGTCGCTTTATTATTGAGAGAACTGAAAAATTCGCGCTTTCTTTTATAATCACAAGCTATAATTCAGACAACTGTAAGTTCGTGTCACTTTGGCAATTGGAAATTGACTGATATGACACCTCCTAGAGGACGCCTGCCAAATATTAAAGAAGCAGCTAATTGTACGCCCAATCATGTG
Source organism: Medauroidea extradentata (assembly GCA_003012365.1). Lineage (NCBI taxonomy): Eukaryota > Metazoa > Arthropoda > Insecta > Phasmatodea > Phasmatidae > Medauroidea > Medauroidea extradentata. The sequence goes on from PNEQ01092381.1 coordinate 4,318, forward strand.
GTATCACTGTGTCAGCCAGCAGCCAATAAAAAACTGATGTCTGCTTTAGCACACAAATATGCTTTAGAGGCTAGCTAACAGTTTAGTAAATCCGCGAATTTTTCCGATCTCTAGCCTACAAATCAGTGGGCTTTTCGACAGCTGGCCGATGTAATTTCAGAAAGTGAATACAAGGTTTATCGTCGTGAAGCGATTCATTGGCTTACTGAAAAAGCGAATGACACTAAATCGATTATAGCAGTATGAAAAACTGGGGTAAAATTGTAATTGACAGCATACTACTAAAACTTATGCCTGCAGAGCTATCAGGAAAAGTGCACACATTCATGGGATAGACCTCGGACGTAGCCAGACGTGAGCCCATGGGTCCAGACCCTCGCTTCCCGTTTTTGCATTAAGGGCGGACTCCATCCCTTCGTAGGCAGTAGAGCTGGATAGGGATTTCAATGTTAAACTATATTCGCGGTATCTCAGTCAGTTTTAAAGATATCATCTTCGAATAAGGGCCACATTGTAGAATTCGTAGCCTACAATACTGCTATTGAGCAAAATCATGCAATTTAAAGTTCTAACTGTTTTTAAGGTGAAATAAAACTTTTAAATGCTCACAGAATGCAGGCTATTAGTTACATCCCTTGACTCGTTCAATCGCAGTAAAGTTCGAGCTCAGCTGTTGAATAAAGTCCGCTGCGATGATGTTCTAGCTCTTAAAACAAAGGAGCTAGGCCTGATTTTGCACTTATGTGTGGTCCGACATACAGCGTGTAACCCAGGCTAGTGAACATGCCGCTGAAGCGAGGGAGTGGGAGGGGGGAACGTTGCCTGCCACCTCCTCCCTCCTAGGCTGGCAAGCGGTCAGAGTAGCTGAAGAGGGGAGCAAGGGGGAGCAGGTTGACTGACGCCCCTTTTGTCATGTTTAGATCCATTTATACCATCGCTGTTTCTACCTTCGCGCTTGGGGTTTAGCTTGGCAATTACTATGAAAACTGGTTAATAAGTGTCACGGAAATTAGTGTCCACTGGTGAGTGGGCGAAATATTTAATATGAAAGTAATTTGCTTGGCTATCAAAGTGTGTGTGTACATGCATAGTGTATTTGGGGCGGGGGTGCGTTGCACACACACGCTTATTATTACGTATTTGAAATGTAATGTTTCTTTGTCTCAAATAATCAATAGTCCCGTATGTGTTTTAGTGAACAATATATTTTGTAACGGGTCTACGAAGAACAGAAAACCAAAGATGTATGTTACAGAGATGTAAATGTTAGGCCTAATGTTTTGTGCAAACAGACACCTAGTTCATAGTGTAAATAATAAAGTATTAGTAAGTTAATAACTGCACCTCAGGAAAGGTGATATATACCCCCTCCCCAACTAAACCCCACTCATCACTATTTAAAAGCTTACTATATATTTATCATTTTTAAGTACTGAAATAAACACCATGTCGCACCTTGAAAATCCAAATTTTTTGGTGGAAGGTTTCTCGACTCCTCGCTTTACTTATGGGGTCAAATGTTCCAAGAATTGCCCGTCTCTCAAATTCACATAAATGACAGTATTTTAAAAGATATTTGATAGAATTGTGTATAATACATAAAAACACACAAACTAGAATGATTTTATGTAAAATATTTATTGACGATTATACCTAGTGCATAATTTTTTAATACAAAAATTCAGGTTTTTTAAGAGATAAAATAATTTAAAGAAACTTTACCGACAAACATTAATTTACTGTAGAGTATTACAAACAACTAGGTATATACAGGACATGTGTCTAGTAATTTTAATGTCATTCACAGCCAAGAATATAACCAATATTTTACATAGGTACAGCATACAAAAGATTTAGAAAATAAACTTGAACGATGGACACATATTATAACATACAAATGTTTTAACATAGTTGCTCTTCTACATTTTATTCACTAGAATTACAGCAACACTTTGTGTACAAAATATGAGTCATGATAGATGAAGCTAACTGCGAGCACAACGACACAATCTCAGAGCATGTTTAAAGGTTAATATGAGAAACATACAAATGTTTGTAACATAGTTACTCTTCTGCAATTTGTTTACTAGATACGCAGCAACACTATGTACAAAATATCGGAGTCCTGATAGACGAAGCTCATTTCGAGCACAATAAATAATCTCAATTTCTGAATACGGTCTCACAATTAAATAGTTCGCAATGATTTAAGAAGTATTTACAATGCCTAGACCGGTGCTATCTTCTTCTTAATTTCTTCACGTGCCTGCAAACTACACACTAACAGTCAATTGCTAAAAATACATACAGTAATAACAACAGGGCGTATGAATTACGTTATGCGCACGCAAACACTTCAACGATGACATAGACATTTAAAAAAAATTAGTAATTTTTCGTGTTTCAATAAAGCCAAGTTTATAGTGTGTCTTTGTACACACAAATATACGCATGTGCGTAATCAACTTACAAATTTTATTTTACGCCATCTACTTGTACACTATATTACCTTTATTTTGCAAACATTGACAATAAATATTCATTATATTAAATTTCCAAACAGGTAAAATTTTCTGTGCAGTTTTGTCTGCTGATCAAAATTTGGTAAGTAAATGTTTTATAAATAACTGCAATAGGGAGGGGACAGAGTTTTGCGCATGTCTTGAATATATGAGCCTTTATTATGTGTCCAATATCACATTTATTTGTATAGATAATACATTTTCGTATACGCAGTTTTTCAGCCATTCCGAGATTGTGTGTATGCAAAATGTATCCATTTTATTTTCCGAGGCCTTTTTCATGTACTTCGTATATATGTGCATATGTCTATATGTACATATATATTTCATTGGTTTTGAAACATGTTAAAAGGGACTATACTCAGCACACATTTTGCATGCGTAGAGAAGTGTGGCAATGAAGCGGCCCGGCAGAAAGCACGCGGACCTGAGAACATCAATGAAAGGACCCTCGCCGTCCGGCACAAATTATGTTATTGAAACAGCTGATAACACGGCCAACTCTGCGTGCGCACTAATCTCCCCTCGCGCTCCCTTCCAAGTGTCACCCGTTTAGAGATGCAAAGACGTATGCCAGCAATATACGTATGTGAACGTTTTTATACTTTTGACCAGTTATATAACATCCCATTTCTCAAATGATCGTGGCCGCGGTGAACTAGTGGCGAGACCTTTTGGCTTCCGCCAAGGTGGCAAAGGTTCCATCCCAGGCGGGATCGGTCGCCGATTTTTCGCATGTGGAAAACGTGTCGGACGTAGCCATTGGCAGGCATTTTTTTCTCGGCGATCTCCCGCTCCCCCCACTTTTCTCATTCCGTCGCTTCTGTTAGTCAGAAAGCTGTACTCGGTATACGATATCATGCTCTCGGGTACCCTTCATAATACAATATTTATTTTGACTTAAATTAACACTAAACAAATAAATTTTTTTTTGGTAAATATTCCTACAGTAACTATCTGACATATCGTACTCAAGAGTCCAACCCATAAACTAATAAATTATCTGACGCTGTGTTTTCGCACCTGCGTACAGCTGTCACGAGAACTGAAATACCGTATACACTTGACGGCCGGGACAAGGACTCAGCTCGGCACTCGGTAAGACGAGGGAGGCGAAGGGTCGTTGTATTGTACAGTGACAAGCTTGTAAACTCCCCATCCTCCACCAACTACCCCACCTCCCTTCCATCGTTTTCAGTAGCTATTCACCCCACCTCCCCAAAGAAAATCTGTCTAGCAGGGACTCGGAGAGGCCGCTTTACACGATGGTGCTACAAGACTTGCAGAGCCTTCATGCGACAGAGAAACACAACTGCGGCCTCGGAGCTGTTTAAAAGCGCCATTTTACACCTTGAAGATCCAGATTTTCTGGCGGAGGACCGAGAGGATCGGTATTACTTTATAACATTCCAAGGTTCGGGACCACCTCACCCCAAACACAAACTCTTATAACATTCCAAGGTTCGGCACCCCCTTACACCAAACACAAATTTTTATAATATTCCAAAGTTCGGGGCCACATCACCCCCAACTCTTATAACATTCCAAGGTTCCGGACCCCTCACCCCAAAAATAAATATTTATAACATTCCAAGGTTCGTGACCCCCTCAAACCAAACAAAAATATTTCTAATATTCCAAAGTTCGGGATCCCCTCACCCCAAACTCAAATCTTTACAACATTCCAAGGTTCGGGACCACCTCACACCTGTTTTCCGTTACGTAGTTCCTTAGTGAAAAAAAAAAAAAAAAAAAAGGAAGGGGGGGGGGCAGAAACACACTAAAAGTACAGCTCATTAATTAAAAAAAAAAAAAAAAAGCCTTATAACTCGAGCCACGATTTTGTGGCGAAAAGCTATTTAAACCATTTGGTTTCAATGACTTATGTGCACATCTGGAGCTCTGCTTCACGGTCAGTGATTAGATGTTTTAACTCTACCTTGTCCTGGGGTTCCGGTAAATCGCATACGTAAGATGTAACAATAACCTTATTTTGATTTCTGCAGTCAAATGAAAGACGTGTCTGAACATAAACATCATTCAAATAAGAACGAAGCAAAGCTTCCGGTGTGCTCGTAAATCATTAAAACAAAATGATGCAAAAATCGGTTCACTACAAACTCGTGGCTCTGCTTAAAGCAATATTATCCTCTTTTCAATGCAGTTTTTTTTTCTTTTTCAAAAGTGACATCAGGGAAAATGACTGCGCCTCGTAGAATAAAAATTAACATGTAAATTCCTATCCTTGCTCATGCCATGGCTTCTACAGAGGGTGGTAACTAATGGTATAAGCGGTTCGGGATAAAATGAGCACTAAAAAAAAGCCCTGATTAAGTTCTATTTTCTGCCAATTCGTATATTTCCGCGCGTGACGGCTAGTGACGGGAAATATCTAAACTCTCTCGACATCTCACTTGTTTACGCGTGACAGATAAATTGTGAAGACAGTATGAATAGATAGTTTGATAAAAAAAAGTTAATGTTGAATTATACGCAGTAACGGCTACTGATTTTTTTTTCAAAGGTTAACATTTTAGTGCTCACTTTATCCCGAACGACAGTTGTGTTTTCTTTCCCCACAAATCCCATCTGTCACGCTTGGCAATTGTGTAGTGCAAGGGTCCAGTAGACAGTTCCGCGAAACCAGCCAGCAGCCAACGCATCTTCACGAATGTCTGACTCTTGCATGTCACGTGAGGTTTCCTACTGGCCTCGCTGCCGGACAGCAGGGCAGCCGTCTTACGATTATTGGTTTTAGGCGTTTCCCTCATGTTGATGGCCAGAGACGCCATTTCGCTGGCGTTGAGTTCGCCACCCTATCAGCTATTTCACTCCTGTATTACTAAATGTTCCGTGGTTGCATTGCATTACATTTAAGGCTATGCTCGGTAGTTTTTTTTTACAGTGTGCAAAAATGATTTAAACAGAACGCTATGAATAAAATTGAGACTGTGTACAGTCATATAAATGCACAAATGTTTGCATGCAATCTGCAAAATAATGCACAGTTTCCCAGAAAAAATATTTGATTGATTTTTATTTATTTTCATAACAAAATTTGCGATATTTTTGGTGCAAAATATAAAAGAACATCATTTTTTACTACGAAAAAATTAGGGTGTAAATTAATATAGGCCTACTATGTTAGTGTCAAAAAATGTTTTATTCCATATCAATATTAAGGGTGCTCGGTACGGTATGCTAAACAGTGAGAAACATGTGTACTGTTAATGATCATTATTCAGAGAAAAAATCAAGTTAAAGTATATCGTTTTCGGAAGTAGGTATCGTAAAGTCGTATAACTGTCTAAGACATTTGATATATATAAAAAACTTTTAACTTTTTAAAGAAAAAATTCTGGAAAACAAGCCATTTTTTAAATAATTTAGTTAATTGTAGTGGAGTAATGCAGCACGAATAACACATAAAACCATGTCTTAGACTTGTACCTTACCATGCTCTATAGTATGTTGCAATCGGAACATTTCTGGAATAATTATTATCCTGTAAAATCATTAATTTAAATTAAATAATTTCAATTTTTTACCCGACGAAAACAGGACATCTACTAGTGGAGATATGTTGCTTCTATCCCCAGTACCTCGAGTGAACACGGAGCAAGAGAGGATAAGGACGTGGCAACTCATGTTACCAAAACTGACAGGGATTATCTGCAGGGCCCGATCTATCAGCTAGAGACCGATTCTCACGAAAAAGCCTTCAGTCGAGCGGTAAAGACGAGTGAGGTGTCTATTCAGTTTTATTTATTTATTTAATTCGACTTATTTTTATACGTGCCGAAGTTACGACAATATTTCTCTAAAAATTACAAAACAAATTGCGAAACACAAATGAGAAAAAGAGGAAAAGAAAACATTACATTAGTCGTTCGCAATTCAATCACGCACAGATTCACACCAAATTAATGCAAATGATATCACCCACTGTTCACTCTGCACTATCAAAATCAGCGTTCATACTTTTAAAAAGAGCTCTTTTAAATGTAGGTTGAGACAACATTTATTTTAGATGGCGCGCGCTGCAGAAACTGAAAAAGGTTTAGAATAAGCACTAGTACGATGCTTAGGTATGAGCAGCGACAGAGTGGCTTTCAAGCGGATAGGTACAAATTTTATGACGGGAAAGTAATTCAAATTTAGTTGTTAAATAGGCAGGAGATTTAGAATATAAAACATTTTTTTAGGATAAGGAGACAATGTAATTTACGCCTGTTTTCCAGTCGTTGCCAGGACAAAT
>PNEQ01092382.1:0-11097 GCA_003012365.1 Medauroidea extradentata
TGCTAAGGCACCATATTCACATGTGGTACTTAATGCTCGTGCCCTGCATATGAATTGTTCCGCGCTTTCTTCCGATTCTTGGCGAGCTGTGCCAAACACCCATCTCTCGTAGATTACATTCTTCGCCGGTGTGAAGTGCTTGTCAAACGCATCCAAGATTGAGCTGGTTTTCTTTTTGTTTGCCTCCGAGATGTCAAGTATTTGGTAGATTTTTACACAGTCCCGTCCGATTATTGATAATAAACTAGCCACTTTAATCACTTCCTCTTGATTGTTAAGTCCGGTGGCGATGCTGTAATTTTCGAATTGAAACCTAAAGAGCTTCCAATTTTCTTGTACGTTCTCCGAGTGAACATCGACAGGGTGCGGCACTGGAATAACATGACCTGTTTGCGCCATTGCTTGTTTTGTTAGGAGCGAGTGCATGGAAAATTGACCTTACTCATCCCGCACAATATATATTATACACGTACGCGGCGCGCAACTTCTACTTTTCATTACTTGCTGTTCATAGTTTACGCCCGGAATTAGTTACGTGATAAATGTGCAACATCCCGACGCTGCCAACATGTTTTGTGTTGTTCTGGTCCCGCGCCATATCACATACTGCCTCTCACTTGTTGTCCTGCCAACCTGCCGTGCTGACTATTCCCTACTGCCTATATAAACGTTATTCTGCCTACTATATACACAATAATACACAACACCTACTTACCTAGAAATACAAATCTGTAGGTACATGTGCATTTTTCTCTCAACGTTAGTATAATTATTTCATTTATTTATTTCTAATAGTACAATACATAAAAAGAACAAAACATTTGTACACATCATTATGCATCCCATATGTTCTTTCAAAATTTTCTTTTAAGTAGTAAGGCTCTTAATTTCTTTTAATTGTACAGGCAGTTTATTAAATTCTGTCAGTCCTTTGTCAAATATAGATTGTTGGCCAAAGCAGTCCACTTAAGTGTAGTATGAAAATTATGACTATCATAGGCAGTGTACATCTGAATGTTTTCTTGACTGTGATTGCTTGCAAATACTTAGGTAAAATGCCTTCTTTGATTTTAAAAATGAAAATGACTGTATTTTATAAATGTAACTGTTAAATGCTCAACCAAGCCAGCATCTAAGCTTGAATTTTTACAAAGCTGTCTTTTATGGGTATTGCTCTCATAGTTATATTCTGATGCACAATATTTAATATATGAAAGAACAGTGGTAATGTATATTATAACCTTATAATTTTTGACAATTTATAATTAAGTCTGTGCAAGAAGCCTACTTTCTGAGCAAATTTTTTAAATTATATTTCCTACATTTAGCTTTAGTCAATGCTTTGTCGATGATAACCCCTAGATATTTAAATTCACCATCCTGTTTTATAACTCCATCCTCACAATATAAATTTCAAAATTGATGTTTCTTTCTTTTTCGTCTTCTCCTATATCATATATTTTGTTTTGGCTATGTTTATTTTGAGCTGGTTTTCATACAATCAATATTGTATAGAGACTTTAGCTGACTGTTAATTTTTTTAACCACATCTTGAAATTAGTATATTAGAGACCAATTTCCCATCATTATTTCTTTGTTTATATGTTATAGGATAGCATATATCTAGAGTTATAACAATAGTAGTAAAGATTCATACAATTCTGGAATCTTACTGAGTAATGTTCCAGAATCATTCCTGAATGTAACTTATAGCACTGACATTTTGTGATGTTTGTGCTGTGTTTGGACTTGAAGTAAGCTGTTGAGAGTGGATTAAGGCATGTTCCAGATACCTTCTTTGATGATTTGATTTCCAGGTGGGAAGGATCTGAATTTTGAATCAAAACGTATGGACCAGTGTAATATTATGATATGCACACCAGGCCGCCTACTACATCACATGGATGAGAACCCCTTGTTCAATTGCTCTAGCATGGAGGTACATGCTTCATTTTCTGGTTCTATTTTTTTTTTTTTTAAATGATGCTGAATAATATTCTTTAACATGTTACAGGGACAGTTGGTACTAGATTAATACCTTAAGGGTACTGCCTACCATGCACTTCTCTTGCATTGCAGTGCGTTCGTAAATATTTTTTTTTTTTACAAATATATTCTACATGCACATTATGCCAATGTATGAGAAGAAAACATTGTTGAGATATCATGCTCATTAAAAACACTGTTTCTAAGCCTTCCAACATAGCTAAAAACTGCCTTAAGACTGCCATACTTCAAAGTATACTGACTGGATATGTGTGAAACTCAGATGGAAACGTGCACCGAACTTTGCTACTGACTTTCCACCAATAAAATTAAATGGTCACAGCTTAAGGGCAACATCTACCTGTCCATAAGAGGCTCGAATAGTGACGTAGCAGAAAGGTTGATCTTGAAGCACACATCAAATGCTGCATTGCCACAGTGAGCCAAGCACTGAACTATTGTAGAAGGTTCCTGCTGAGCCATTTTCACTATTGGCCATTAAGCTACTATATAATTTTATTGGTGGAAAGTGTGTTACAAGTTTCAGTGCACGTCTAAATATAAGTTTCAAATATATATGGTTAGTACATTTTGAAGAACTGCAGTCTGAAAAGACAGTTTTTAGCTATGTGGAAGTGCTTATAAACAGTGTTTGCAATGAGCATGGTGTTTTAACAATGACCTTCCAATCTTGTGTGAAAGTGTGTTTTCTTTTTGTACATTGGCACAATTATTGCATGTGGAATAGTTTTGTAAAACAACCTGTTTACAAACACACTACAATGCATTTAAGCGCGTGGTATGCGGCACTCTTAAATTGTCTTAGTGAGGTCGTGATGTAACCATTCTGCTGTACACAGTAAATAGTTAGCTTTATGTATTAGCACATAAAAACTTTAGCTCTTTTGCTGCGGAATAAAATATTTCTAATTGTGTCAAGATAGTGTAAATAATTAAATTTTTTCTTTAATTAGTTTATTTTCTGTTATTTTTATGCGAGAAAATGATGTACCTATGGTTTACATAGTCATTTAATTTGGTGTTCGACTAAATTTGCATGTCACAGTTTAGAAATATTTTGTATGCTGTATTCGACTATAGTTAAATGGCGCAGGGTATGATTTAATATAACATGCCTTCCGTGGTTTCATATGCGACCAAAGTTCATTTTTACCAGTGTATGTTGTCTCATCTTTAAGATGTATGATACTGCGTCTGTAAGCTTTTTATTGATTTTTTACTTGCTCTAAGTACAGAATTATAAAGAGATATGTGCGTTATATTCCATGTAGATCCTTGTATTGGATGAGGCAGATCGGTGTTTAGACATGGGTTTTGAAGCGACTATGAACAGTATTATAGAGAACTTGCCAGAAGCCCGCCAAACACTCCTTTTCTCTGCAACTCAAACCAGGTAAGTTACTATAATTCTTTAGACTGTAATTGTAATGGGACACGTTTTTTTTTTGTTTTGTTTTTTAATACTGTGATGTGCTTCATGTTGGGCTTGTAGAGTGAAATTCTAAACTAATACAATATTTGTGTTAGTTAATAGCAAGCAACTGTTTTGATAAATGAGTTTTTGCAGCCTTCATAGTGAAGTTAATGTAGCTGTCATAGAGTACAGTGTTTTAATTTGTCTTGTAATAATACTCCACCATTATGTTAAAGTACAGAAAGCCCTGACTGGTAGATCAGAGGTAGGAATTATTCATTGGAGGAAAATTTTTCTTAAAATCCAGACACTGTGATGATTTTGTTCATGGTGATAACATTCCATAGTGCCACAATCAAAACTCTGTATTACCACCATTGCCACACTTCCAGGTCAAGAGAGCATGAAAGGTTTTATTCACAGCTTGGACTGGGCATTTGGTGGTTCACCATTGTATTCAGCTAATTTTTCAGTAGTGCATCTTTTCTGCTTGGTTGTAATGTACACTATCTCATAATTACAATTTTTAACATTTCTTCCACAATGTTCATACTTCCGCAATCAAACCCTTTTTTCAAAAGTTAAATCTAATTCTCTTTTTCATTGTCTGCATATATTACTCGTAGCAGCTAATATTTACTTTAATGGAAATACCTCTTTGTACACCTGATTAGTAGTTGCAGGTTGAGCTTACTCTGCAGCAGGCTGAGTACTAGTTATTGCTGTCCATTGCCTGTAACACAGCTAACACTTAAAATAAATTTTTCTTTACTTTGATCAAAATTACTTTTCATCACCTGGGATATGACTAACCATTCTATTCCAATAATATGTTGCCGAAAACATTATTGACTACCTCTAACCAGTGGAACAAAGTCAACAATTTATCTGCCACCACCTACAATATGGCTGATATAACCAAATCTTCTAGTTACTGCCTGAAACAAAACTAACACTCATCATATTCTGTTACTCCCCAAAACATGTTATACCACCTTTCTCTAAGGCTGTAATAATATTTTGAAAAGCTGAAATGAAATTTATGTTAATTTGTGATCATAATTGTATAAACATGTTAAACATATTTAGCAAGAGTGAATTATGTTTGTGGAGTTATGTCATGTCAAACATCTTAAGGGCAGTTTCAAGATTCTGATGCATTAATATATTACACATTTGTTAATTAGGCTGGAACCAACGTATAAAAATCAGAACTTCAACTTTATTGGCAGTGGTGTTTTGAATTTATTTTCTTTGATATTTCAGTAGTATTTTAAAAAATTTTAAAGTTAAAGTATACAGTCTCTGTAAATCGTATGCAGGTATGGGAAGGGGTGGTTTAAACAAATTGCTCTAACTTGAATGTAGGGTTAGAAATGAAGGCCATACTTTGATCACAAAACGATCATGCTTACCACATCTTTAAAATATGTGTACGTAAATAATTAAACAACAGTTCAAACAATATACTTTCTGCTTACGTGTGTTTGATTTTAGTGTCTAAAAATGCTTGTTTAAATATTTTTAGACTTAGTTTAATCATGATGTACTTGAGACAGATTGGTATAGAGTAATTAATTTTTGTGTAGGCCTATTATATTGTATACAGCTTGCTAAATAATGTAGTTTTTTAATCGAGGTTTACATGCAGAAGGAATGGTGAGGGCTGATGTTTTTGTAACTAAGGTCAGTGCGGGACCTCGCTAGGCTCAGCTTGAAGGACCCAGCATATGTCTGGGTGCACGAAGATTCTGTCTACAGCACTCCTGAGTCACTGGAGCAAACCTACATTGTGTGTGGCCTGGAGGAGAAGGTATCCATGCTTTGGTCTTTCCTGAAAAATCATCGCAGCCATAAAATCCTCGTCTTCATGGCCAGCTGCAAGCAGGTAACAATTCACCAGCTATAGATGCCCATTGCTCTTTCAAAATGTTCAACAGTCAACAGACCATACTTCTTTCTCCACGACTACAGGCTTGGAATAAACAAACCAGCATCGTGATTGGTTTGCTGGTGCATTGTATCTGAGTTTGTGTGAATGTAAGCCACGTTTAAAAGAACTCGCAGCGCAAAATAATTTATACAGCTACAGTAAAAATAAATTATTATCATTTTAATTATACCTTTGTATTTATTGACTTGAAGTGAGGTTATTTTGCACCACTTTTTATCACTCAGTTGTATTTGTCTTGATGTCACTTAGTGTTGATAAGTGTGGTTTAGTATTTTAATTTTGCCTATCTAGGTAAGATTTGTTGCTTCTTTACAACTGGCAGGATAAAAATAAGTTTTGTTTGGTAAAAATTAACCTTGGTTTATGTCTGTGTACATAGGTGTGTGTTTGTTTAATGTTTGTATGTGCATGCTTGCATGTGCACTTTTGCGTGTATGTGTGTGGTGGGGTTGGCAGCAGTGACCCCAGCCCACAGTTTTTTTGTTTAACTCACAAATAATTAGAAAAGTAATAATGACAGGAACTTTATTTTTAGACTAGATAAAAGGAAGTGTAAAGTTCTAATGAAACATGAGATCAGTGACTCACTTCTTCTCCCCAGCAAAACATTTTTGTTACTTCATGTTCTTAGAATTACTTCCATGCAAGGATAAAATAAGATTACATAAACTATTTATGTTACGAAAATATTTGAAGTCATGTAACCTACAAAGCAACATTCTACACACTAACATGTTCTTGCATCGTCTACCACAACAAACTTCTGCTGCTGTTGCTGCTGACGTCTCAAAACTCTGTAAATCCCAAAACTGTTGTGGCAATGACTTACAGTCATCTCCCTCTGTTGATGACTTCAAAAATTTTTCCCTGCAACAAAATAAAGCAAACACAGACAGCATCCGAAACTTAAAATATTTTAGGTCTGCAAACATTTGAGTTAAATAAAAATTCATAAAATTTTTCTAAAAAATAATATATTGTGTTAAGAAGTATTACAACCAGATATAGTGTACTAATAAATACCCTTTTTACACTGCTCAAGGGGCCTTATAAAAATTATGTAAAATGCATGAAAGTCTAAAAACAGGGAAAGTTATGCTGCACTAGGTATGGAGAGGACCAGAGAAAACATGAGTAAAATAAATAAAGTGTAAAATGTAGGTATGTAAAATAAGTTCTACTGTATAAAACTGTAAACAGCATTGAATATATGAATAAATAGTCTATAGTTGAACTTTAAAAATGAAAACACTATTTGATACAACTCACGTAATACTGCACTCCTGAAATAGTTTCTTCGTACTCTTTGTGACAGTATGATAGGGGTGTGCGAATAGTGGTTTTAGTGTTTTGACTAGTTTTCGAATAAATATTATTTTTTTTTTAATATTTTTCGAATAGTGTTTCTTTAAATCAGGTATAAGTATATTAGCCTGTGTATAATCTTGCATTTACAAGTATATATAGAAATCCATTTTGCTTTTTATAAATAAAAGCATCAAACTTTAGCAGTTTTTACTTGATAACATTGAACATTATTAAAACATACTAGTTTTTGCATCTTTGTAATCTGTTCTAACAGATATATTCTGCTTTTTCTTCTCAGTTTTTTTCTCTTATTATGTTTGTGAGAAAAAACAAAATTGTTTTTCTACACAAGTGCTTGCTACAGATGGCATGGCTAATCGAGTTTACTTGCCTACATGTATAAAGATAAAACAAAAAAGTTCTGTCAATAATATTTTTAGAAGAATCTTAGTAAGCCTACAGTAATTTGAAAGCTAAATTAATATGTAGTAAAATATTAAATTACTAGGAAAAATTGGATCTTAGTGTGCAGGAAACAATGTATGTAGGCCTAATGCTAATGCTTACAGAGACTGATCAGGGACTGTTCAAATTAATTTTGGTAAAATAACAGTGAAACTTCCTACGTGTTTCATATTTGGAAACATTTAAAGAATAGTTTTATAGAAGTTTTGACATTTTCAATCTGCTAATTATATTAGCAAATAAAAGTATCAGTAATAAAAAAGTACGCCCATAGGACACTTGCATTAACCATTTCATTCAGACCTTGCTTACATACAAAATTGTTTACGATGTTACAATTTTAGCGGTGCATAAAGTTCTAGCATGAACCGTCGTAATTTCATCCCAACGAATACCTTGGATCCGCACTATGGTCATGTTAAATTCGGAATTGCAGACCACAACAAAGGCTGAAAATGATGTTTCACTATGTTTTGGCCATTTTAATTTGTGTTCCCACTCTTTTTTTTGTTTCTTTACTCAACGAAAACAGTAATTGTAAACTTCCCCGCAGCAAACATTTGATGTAAAACAGCATTAAACGTAAACAAACGGCGTTAATACACTTTTTCATAGATGTATTCACCGTAACTAGGGAGACATCGAACTTTTGCTCGCTGCCGCTACCGCGATCTACACCACCTTTAAATATTCAGGAAAATGGTAAAATCTGGAAATTGTGTTATGCTTGTAAGTAGAAAATAGTCTTATTATCACTTCAGATTATTTTAAGAAATTGTTTAAAATTCATTATTCAAAATTGCTTGAATACTTCAAATTTGGGAATCTTGTATTCATATTTTGAATTCGAATAATACACATTTATTATTAGAAAAATATTTGAAATTTTGAATATTCGCACACCCTTACAGTATGACAAGGTAAACAACATCTGTAGTTTTTGGTAAGTGAATATCGCAGGTGGTTTTCAAACTTTTATTTTACTGTCGTTGAAAGTCTCATAAACATTTCCAGATCATGTGTGTATTTGCACAGGTGAAGTTCTTCTACGAGGTGTTCTGCCGCTTGCATCCTGGCACGTCTCTGCTTGCTCTCTATGGCACACTGCACCAGTTGCGCAGGATGGCTATTTACACGTCATTTTGCAAAAAATCTTGCGTGGTGCTGTTTGCCACAGATATAGCTGCCCGAGGTCTAGGTATGTATGGATTTTAGTTTAGAGTGTCAGCAGTTTTTCTATATTTCTAAAATTTAAGTAAAGCAGCTTTATTTTAAGCCAGTCAGTGCCCCAACAGAAAAGTCCAGGACACACTCACTGTCTGCTGATCAACTACTTAATGGCAATAACTATCTGGATTTCATCACGTGTGACTGTGACTGTTAACAGTACATTGACACAACAGAACTGGACAAGGTTAAGACAGACAAGGACTGTGTCTCAATTCATTGCAATGAGCTTTTTCCCTCTTGTCTTACACCCTTTGCGAGATATAAATCCTTGTCCCCTTCAGGAATAAATGGTTCATCACCAAATTCATTTGTATATCAACTCTTTAGAGCACTAGCCGATTGATTGAGTATAAGCTTCTGCTGTTTTTAATAGAGTTAGTTAGATGTCATCCATGGTTTCGTAGGTGATAAATAATAAATAATTTGAAGCTTAGCGAAATCATTCTTATAAACTTTGTAGACTAACAGCTATTAGAGTTACAACTGTTTAAAAGGTTTGAAAAATTTCACATATTTATAAGAAAAGTTACATAATTACTTTCAAGTTTTGTATTTTTCCATCAATTTGGAAGTTTAGGGCTTAGGAATTTTCGTATATAAATTTGGACATCATGTGCAGCAAAGTCGAAAACTTACAGATATGATGGTATTCTGACATACTGTTATTTTGTTGGTGTTTCCTCATATCTCTGTTGAATAAATTTTATTTTATTTTAACTTATACAATTTATTTGAATATTTATGTTTTATTTTTAGTCTCTCCCAGTATTAAAAATGCCATTAATAACTTTTAGTTTTTTTAAAGGTTATTTTGTTACAAAATACTAAATTAAGCTTAAAATAAATATTTATCTTACAGGGCAGTCCTTTATTTTCCATTTTAAATATTTCTGTATTTAGTTTCTGTTGAAACATAGGAAGTAAAACATAAGCAACAGCTGACATGTACAGCAACTAACAGAAAAAAATCAGAAGTATATCTGGGGCATGCGGCTTAAGCCCTTGGCTGAATGGGATATTCTAGGGTGCATCTCATGCCTTCTCGGGCAATTGGATGGCGACTATTTGTAATTGTCCTCTAGCTTGCCTTTTTCTTCGGCGCAAATCCCTTTGTCATGTGAATTCAGTTACAGCGTAGAATGTCCACTGTTCCTGAGAATGGATAAAAGTGGAGCTTGTGTGAAGGAAATAGGGACGAGTTAAGACGTAGTCTGGCGTGACTGTGGTTGAAAATAATTGGGCTACTGGAATTATATTCGTATTGTAATGTAACAGTCTTAGTCTTAACTACTCAGTGGCCATTTGTCAGATATCATTGTCAATATTATTGAGGGAACCGCCTATCTACATGTTGACCGTTAGTAAGGATAGTGCTTTACTCGTTAAATACTCATGGACATGTCATGATCAACTTTGTCAATAAAGCTTTCTGACAAAATTTTGTATAGTAAGAAGAGGATGAGAAGAGGACTACATTATTTAAAGAGTAAACGGTAGAAACATTTTTATTGACTATTATTTTTGGGTGTTTTTGGGCAAGTAAAAGGGAGTTAATTTTGTAAAACCGTTCAGTCTATTAAAAAAAATGCAATGTAAATTTTGTATGTACCATTACAGCCCACATGGAAATTTAAAAATCATAAAGCATAAAGATTACTCTGCACTGATGTTCACCTTGGAATGTACATACAGTGAAAGTCCGTTATAACGTAAATTTATAACGGCGCCAAAAGTTTATGTTATAACAAACTTACGTTATAAACAAAAAATTAAAAAAAAAAATTATATAGCATTTTGTTCATGTATTTTGTGAAGGCACATTTTTTACTGTGTAAATTCACAGCAAAAGTAAAAGAATTGAACATAAAATTTAATTAACTAACATAAGATATACCAGCACTTACTATACGCAAAAATATTAAATGTGCGGCTGTGATACGTCGGGACTTGCGGCCGTGACGCACAGTGTAGCTATGCGCACAGCTGATGTCCGTGGCCGGCCGGGCGGGGTCAAGCAAGGTCACGCCGCTGCGCGCCGCGCTGGCCGCAGCTGGTTTACACGTCGTGTTCTAAGTCGACTTTCTCGCGTGCATAGTTGCAAAGTTTTGAAAATTTGTTAACCTAAATTTCACTCAAGTTTCATGTTTACATTATTTCATATGTTACGTTAATACCTATAAAAATAGTGAAGTAACACTAAAACTAAATTTAATCTGTTTAAAAAAGTTGGCGAACAACACTAATAAAATTAAAAAATCACTTTTGAAACAATTCACCAAAAACAAAAGAAAAAAAAAATTCACAACTTCAAACCCTTGGGAAATTACACAAAACAATTAAAACTTATTCATTCTTTTTAAAAAACGAATCAATTTTTGTCTGTCTGGCTTTCACAATACTTTCTGACAAAACAAATGACTGTACCGTTTGAAAATGCATCATATCTTGTGTCGAAGCATTTTTATGCTGGTAGAAGCTACTGATGATGTCAAGTGCCTCCATGACAGACGCTTGCGACGGCACAGCTACGTCACTTTGCTCGTCATTCTTGTCTTCCTCCGACGCGGCGTCATCTTGACTAGTGACAAGGTCAACAAGTTCGGCGTCCGTCATTTCCCCGCACACGTCAACATGATTGTCTATCGTGACGAATTCCTCAAAAGTGCACGATACGTTTAGTTGCTCAGCAACAGAAGGCCAAACACTAGGCTCGTCTGCT
>PNEQ01092383.1:0-11097 GCA_003012365.1 Medauroidea extradentata
GACACAGGAGTAATTGTGTGCATAACTAATTGTGTTGTGAGAGTTCTAGTTGATTACTGTTTTGTGTATTTCGTAGCTTTGTGAGCTATTAAACCCAGTACTTAATTTAACTCTTTTATTTGTAATTCTAAGACCTCTATCCCAAAGAACTCATGGGAATTGCCCACATGTAAAGTTAGTGCTTCTCAAACTTGTAACAGTATGTTAAAACTATCTTTGCAAATAAAAAGAACTGATTGTGACGGAACATGTGTAATATTTTGTCAGGTATTTGGTGAGATATACTAGCACACAATGATATATAATACAGTATTTTTATTTCCGTAGACTCAACTCTTCATTTTCAGAGTCCATCACTTCAATCAATTTTTTTTTCCCAAATACGTATTACTGTTGACATATTGCGCAGTATGTGACTTGTGGCATCATAGAATAAACAGACATGTTTTGGCTGCATTTAAAAGTAACATTTTCATTTGATCCTAATTTACTAAATATTTATATTTAAATTGTGGTACTTAGGAAGCAAATTTATTTCATAGAAGAAAAAACATTAGTGAAAACAAAAGTTTTCAAGTTGAACTTGTTGTTATAATTTTATTTTTACAAAGTGAAACAGTAGGGTTTTAAGGGTGCGGTCACCTCAATTTTCGTCTTTTTTTATTTTTATATTTGTACCAGATATTTGTGTGTGTGTGTGTATATATATATATATATATATATACATACACATACAGTACATACACACACACATTTTAATTAAATCTTCCTCTTAGGAAATGTTTGTATCTCTCATAGTTTTTGCGTAAGGAGTAGTAAACGTCAAAATTCGCACTTACGGTTTTAAGTACACCACTAAAACCTACTGACATCCCAAATTGAAAAAAATTCACGCTATATAACAGTGTTGTAGGCTATGGTTTTACATATATAAAACCAAAAAAAATAAATGTTTTCTATAAATTGTTGATGTTTTTTTAATTTTCATTTAAAAATTAAGCAATTTTTTATTACATACAAAAGTATTTTATTTTTTTTTTTATACATGTCAAATCATAGCCTACAATATTGTTATACACTGTGAATTTTGTTGGTTTGGTATGTCGGTTGGTTTTAGTGGCGTACTTAAAACCATAAAGTGCAAATTTTGACATTTACAACTCGTTACGCAAAAACTATGAGAGATACAAAAGTTTCATAAGAGGAAGATTTTATCACAATTTATGTCTAAAATAAGAAAAAAAATATCTGCTACACATTGTCGCCACTCTGCTGGCAAAGGAGTTGATTTTAAGTTTCCTTCAGGGTTGTAATAAGGCTTGAGCATGAGAGTTCCCTGAAGGGGAGGAGAGGCTGCTAGATGTCCCAAGGAGAGTGGTTTCCTGGGCAGTCGACACAACACAGTCTCTACAGCAGAGCCAGAAAATTCTCACTTTTCATGAAGGGGGGGGGGGGGGGGTAGGCGTGTTAACCACTCGCCATTTTTAGAAGAGATCTCTCAGTTGGCGGCGTTTTCGGTCCGACACAGGCTTCGGCTCGAAGTCGGCTTCCCTCTTCAGTTGCTGGATGCGGGGTGCAGCAGAGGTGTCGGTCTTTCTGGAGTTTTGATAGGACTACTGAATAGTAGCTGAATGCGGTGTAGGTCCCTAAGGATGCGACTAAAATTATTGTGTTTGCGTTTAGGCGGCTTATTCTCAGTGTCTTTGTAACGACTGCAAAGTTCTGAAAGAGTTGTGGGTTTCTCTGATGTTTTCTGGGGTGGGGGAATTACTCCCACTGCTTCCTGCAACGGCCTGTCGGCGCGTAGCTGTGACCTCTGCCTTACGACCTTCAATGACTGCTCTTTCCTTAGGTGAAATATTAATTATTAAACACTCTGTATCAGACATGAGTACTTCAGAAATGAAACTATAAAAGTAAGTTTGAACTGTATATTGGTATCCACTTGGTACACTTTACAATCACTGACTTTACACTGGTTAATACATTCGGTTCTACATACACAGGTCTTCCTTGTACACTACTGGTTTATACAATATTCACTATGCTCGACCGTGTGGTCATTTATGCACGGAGCCCCGGAACTTCTCACAGACTTGGCTCTACTTCCACATCCAGCGGTCACAGGTATGCGCCTCATGGCGAGTAGTTAAGACTCGAGGTAGGGTGCGTTCCCTTATACTGCCTGCGCGGTTACAGCGTGTCTCCTTACAAACTGCGCTTTCGGCACAAGAGTAGGGTAGGACTTCTCAGGAAGCAACCTGTATAGAGGATGGGTAGGCAGGTTTAGGCTCCCTTCTCAGGCAGCAACCCACGGAAGTAAGGTAGTGGTGAATAGGTAGGAGGGGCGGGCTCAGCTCCCTTTTCAGGACGCAACCCTGGGGTTAAGCGGACGTCTTTTTTATACTCTCTTCTCAGGAAGCAACCCTTTTGAGGTTGGGGGTGGTGCCTAGGCTTGCTTGGGGAGGAGGCCCGAGCCCTAGACAGACAATTTGGCTTGGCGAGCGCCTGCCTTATATACCCCTGAGGGGGGCTTAAAGTACCGTTAGTGGGTGGTGAAAATGACAGCTGCTGGAGAGGAGGCCGTCTGCTGGCTAGCAGGCGCAGCATTCTAACACCCACAAATCTCCCACACTCTGGCAATAAATACGTGACTCTATTAAAACTTTCCCGCGGGCCGTGAAAATATCCGTGTTGCCAAAAAGAAATAAACAAAGCACTAAATAAATACACAAAATTGATAATATTACATTAACAATAATTACATACACACTTTATCTCTTAAAAGTTCATAATTTGCCACCTGGCATTATTTGCACAGCGTCCATCTGTTTGTTTCCATTGGTAATGGAGGGCGTGAATATATACATACAAAAACGGTAAATATAAACATCTCTAAACGTTTAGTTTAACGTTTTACGGCAACACAGCTCACAATACTGGATTTAAATGACCCATTGGGCAAAAATAAGGTAGGCCTAACTCTTACATGTTACTAATATTACGGGGCCGAGCGTAAAATATATACTAAGCACCTTGCAGGGTGCGTCAACATATAAAAATAAATAAAGACGTTGAAAACTGAGGTGAAACGCTCCCCTAATAGAGCTCGTGGAGGTACAGTACAGCTAACAAGTTCTACCCAGTCAGCATCAAGGTCTTAAAAGAAACAGATATTAAATATTTTTCATTAGTGCTGTAACAAACTCTTATACTTTAGCATACACTACATTTGATTTTGATCTAATCATTTGTACTGTATTGATGGGATATAGAGTATTGCAAATACATTGCTTAAGCCTGAAGGATGAGATTTTTATTTTATGTCAACAGCTTTATCATTTTAGCCGATGACCACTTAAAAAAGTTTTACTGATAGTGATAATGTTTTTCATCCTTGCAAGGAGATAGTATATACTATCTAACTACAACCCTGTCCTCTAAAGTTATCTAAGAAAATTAATGGATGCTGCTAACGTTAAGTTTATATGTAGTCACAAACCTGAGTTACATTACAGGCACAAACCTGTGTTACGTTACTTCTTTCGTTTTGAAGAACACATTGATATTTAACATGAATTTATGTAAATTGGTAAAATTCTTACTTTTTAAAAAATATCATGAAAATTTAGGTAGTGTTATAGGTTCTGAATAAACAGTTGTATAAGAAATATTTTCTCTCCTATGAAGGACAGTATTTGAAGCAATGGGATAAAGGACTTATTGTTTTTTTCTTGACTGTTTCCAACATGTTTTACTCAGAACTAATAATTGGTACTTAGCTGGTTGATAGATAACACCATCAATTTTGTCTTACATTTTCTAATCACGTGTGTTCTAGACCTTAAATTGTTTTCCTCTCTATCCACAGTATGATATTGCTAATTCTGAGCTGGAATTATATATGAAGAAAGAGCAAAGCGAGCGTACTAAATTGGAGCAGCTGAAAGCAAACTTGCAGAAAGTGACCTCATCATTGGCCGAACGTAAGGTGTAAGTATTCCCTGTTTTCAGAATTTGTAGCACTGATATACTTGTTGGGCCAGTAAATGTTTTCCCAAAATCCCAAAGCAAGGAGGAAGGAAACCCAGCAATTTAAAAAATGGAAAAATGAGACTAAATGCAAGAAATCAATATAAAATCTTGCTCTGTCTTGTTATCTTTTTGTGTCTGCGACAGAATACAGCAGAACCTGTTTGACGATGTTTCATCGTCATCATCACTATCAGCTTGGTTCGTTTCCTCCTTGTTAAAATTTATTATGTTTTGGCTCTTGTTGTACCCCGCTCCTTCTTCCCTGTTCATGGGCATGTTGGTTTGCAGTGGTCAAATTAAAAAGTTGCTCAGCTTTTCACACTTGTCACACTGTTCGTGGATATAGAACGCAAAAGCAAATTTAAAAAAGTGTGCAGTATATATTAAATCTTATTTAGTAAAAACTTTTTCATGAAATACAAAGATCAAAAACAAGACATGGACATTTTCACTATCCCCGACGCAATCTGACTCCAAGATGAGATGGTGCAACCTCCTGCCCAAAAATCTTCCATTGAATGTACCTAAGCCACCAAATATAGGTCAATAAAATGTGTTGCCATTCTGGGAAAGTCAGGGAATTAGGGAATTTACTTTAAATCTTAGAAAAATGGATTCACCAGTGATTCAATTATTTCAAAGGAAAATGTCATTCTGCCTACCATCAGCCAAAACTGTTCTAAGAATGCTTATACACGACAGACTGCTTGTTTAAACATGTATTGCACATATTACCACTCATAGTTATACACATGTATATCAACACAATTTCTTTACCTGTTTCCTAAAGGAAACTGTATATAGTTTATTTGGAAAATTTGTTCTGTGCATCTTATTTGATTACAACGTGATATAAAGGTGAGCACGCTGCTTCTGTATATGCAATGTACATCTTTAATGTTTTAGAATTATCTCTAACTACGTAACAAGCACAGAAGAAATTCTGCATAACTCAAACTGTTATTTCATTTTACATAAGATGTATTGGCTATTTAACCAAATTATAAAAACAAAATTAAAAGCTGCAACTCTGCCCCTCTACTGGGTACTGGAACATGAACATTCAAGTGCTCATTGTCTCCCTCTCTATCGTACATTATACTTCCCTACTTTCTTATACATGTACAAAAACACCAAGCTAATTACAATATATACATACCGTATCCGCCCATGTACTCCACACACCTTTTTTCCAAAATTTGGATCACAAAAATGTGGGTGTGTTGCTTACGTGGCTAACTTGTAATTGAAGTCAGTGCACTGCTCTACATGGGTAGGTAACTGGGGTGTGTGGAGACTTGACAACAGCACGGGTGGTTAGGCACATGCACAGGGAAATGCAGACGAAGGAATGCTGGAGGCGCGATCGATAACTAGTATCGTGTTTAGGCAGAATTGTTCTCTGCGCGTAGCAGATAATTGTTTTCTTAGTGACCGTGTACATTAGTATTTTGACAGTTCTTTGAGAAATCAAAATGTCAAAACGACGATTGCCTTTGTTCACAGTGACTGAGAAGCTAAAAGTAATTACGGAAGCAGAAAAAATAGGAAATTGTGCAGTAGGTCGTAAGTACGACACCAGAGTCGTGTATTAGAAATCTGCGCCAATGGTAAACAAGTTACAGGATAGCGATGGAAACAGTTCGTCATGAATAAACATTTTGGTGTACTCCGGCCGGATAATGCCTGTAATTTTAGTTCGCTTCGTGTGTTTAGTGTTGTATCACACGTTGCTTGCCCCATGTGTGAGGGTATTTTTTTTTTAACCTGCTATTGGCTGTAATAAAAAAAATGGGAATGAATTGGAAAATTATTTTAATGGCAAAAGAAACATACGTCATTACACAATTTTTCCACATAATCACCGTGCAGATCAAGGCATTTGTCGTACTGATGCACCAGCTTTCCGATGCCCTCTGTAAAGAATAATGCCTCCTGCCTATTCAGCCTTGTCTCCTGAAACCTCTTGTTGTGATTACATATGCTCATTAATTGATACTCGTAAAACAACACATAGTGTTTTAACCCCTTCAACCAACCGCATGGAGTGGCCAAACTCACATCGCAGTATCGGCAAGCTGGTGCATCGGTACGACAAATGTGCCTCAATCTGCACTGTTATTATATAGTAAAAATAGTGTAAAGATGTACGTTTCTTTTGACAATAAAATAATTTCCCAATTCATTCCCCTTTTTTTATTACAGACGATCGGAGGTTGAAAAAAAACCTCGTATTTTGTGCTTTCGTTACTTGGTTTGGACTCTCGTACGACGTAATGTTTGTATTACATTACTGACTTCATTTTGTTGGTTTTTCGACTCGTTTCACGTTTCGGTGGCCAGTTGCTGATTGTTTGTGCGTTTGTAATAGGGTCTTGTGATTAAAACTGTTTTGTGTATGTTACCGTTCACAGTGGCGGTAATAAATATGTGCAACATATGATATAACATTTTTTGAACATCATAAATTTTGTACATTCACTATGGTCAAGACTTATGTATAACATGACCTTCTGTAAATTTTAGCCGCAAATTTGCTTGCCAGCGACTACCTGAAATCTACAACAATAAGTTTAAAAATTTTATGTATTATTTTTTTATTTAATTAATTAATTTATTTTTTATTGGAAAAAAGAGGGTGCACTGCTTACATGTGTGTGATGGATCCATGAGCGAATATAGTAATAATACATTTGAACATGTTCGTTACATTGCAGCTGTTTTCAATATATGCCGTGACTGATGTCTTGGGTGCCTTCTTTATCTATGGTCTCACGATTCTGTACGTGTAGTAGAATCCCGATTTAATGAAATGCTTCAGGACCCGAAAATATTTATTCTAAATTGATATTTCGTTAAATCTGGCTATATCCCCCCTGGCTCCCCCAGAAAGTTAAATCCTCGGTCATGTTTCGTCGGAAATAAAGGTAATTTTAAAACATGCTGACAGCCTACAACAATAAAATACCACAGTTACCATCAATAGGTAAGCCGAGGCAGTAAAAAAAAAATTCTGCGAAAATACTTTTAAAACTTCCAGTCAAACACTCGTTGAGCACGTGTCGTCAAAACGTGAGAAGTCATGATAAACGCCGCTGAGTCGTCTTTCTTTCTGTCACCCTCCCGCTCCACCAAGAAAATTTATGGAAATTTACATGGAAAAAAATTGCAATGGAAACTGAAGTAAAAGTTAGTGAGATAATGGTAAAATAATAAATAAATACGCGCAGCAGCTGTCATTGTAAATTACAGGCACTGGGATATTTACAGTTTAGGAATTTGTGTTGAAAAAATTTTAATGACACACGTTCAGAGAAGTCTGAAACAAGAGAATACATACTTGACACTTCAGTGTTATTAGGGTATATTGTTTTTTGCACATATCTCACTTCAATAAATTGATTGTTTAATAGAACAGACATGTGTTGTTGAGTCACCTCTTGCAGTAGGTAAATATTTCATTAATTTCTACTAATATTTTTTATATAATTTTTTACAAAAAATTAAATCTATTGTCATATAAAAATATTATATGTATATAAAATACTTTGGCAATTCATTATTTTGTATTGTTAATGTTCAAATAGATATGTATTTATTTTGCGCCGAAATATGGGAAATAAATTGAAGGTGAACAGCAAGCAACATTACGAAGCCATTGTAACGATAAACGCATGCTGCAATGAACATTAGAGCATCAAAATCAATCATCAATCATGTCGGATTATTCTAGTAGTTCCTGTAGAAATTTTTATGTAGCTATGCACTTACTGTATTAATGGTAGCAGAACTACTTCAACCTTAAATTGTGTGTCATGTTGTGCGTTTTTTTTTTAGTTGCGGTTTCGAGTTACGAATTCAAATACAGTATGATATGCACACATTCATGAGATTCATAACGCCAGAAGTGCATGCCGTATGGATTAGAGTTGATGCACAGAAGCCAGTATTAAAATATGTAAACTCGCAGGTGTTTATAACTAAGATTACTATTGAAAACCACATGTATTCATCACCCTTGTATTTAAAGAGTAATATACTGTACATAAAATTTTTTGGAGCAATCTAATTTAGCTGTAAAGATTTTACAAGCCTATTTAAATTAAAGCACGTGGTTATATTAATGTTTACAAGCAGCGGAAAAATATAAATTAATCAGATCTTCTTTTGAGTGCTCACTTTATCCCAAAGACCTAAAACTAGGTAGAATTCATTCTCCCGTTAC
Source organism: Medauroidea extradentata (assembly GCA_003012365.1). NCBI lineage: Eukaryota > Metazoa > Arthropoda > Insecta > Phasmatodea > Phasmatidae > Medauroidea > Medauroidea extradentata. The sequence goes on from PNEQ01092383.1 coordinate 8,261, forward strand.
TGCTACCATCGCTACTGTAGTCATCTTTGTCTATATATTATAGTGATAACTTTACCCCACAGATATTGATCGGATTTAAGTGTGAATTCTATGTTGATAAGTACTTCTTCTGAATGATTATGTATATAATAAGACCACAAATTTGACCAAGGTTGGGTTAACTTGACTGTCCACCACTGCGTCTTGGTTTGTTCACTACAACACGCTTTTTTGAACTACTGTAACTCATGACGGTGTTTTTTCTGTTTCCTCTCTGAAGTTGAGGCCACTAAAAATATAATATTTATCTAAATACTGTATTAACAAAATACATGTGAATTCCAAAAATAGTCTTAATCTAACTTCGATAACCAATTACAAAATAAAACTGTAATTGTGGATTTCACAGTGTGCTTTGTAAGATTGCAGGTTATATTTGATTCACATCACTTTATGTATATGTTTGGAATCATTTAGTAAAATAATATGTTCGTTAGCATTGAATTATTGCATAAAACCATTATCCATAGAAAACTAAATGCTTTCTACATTTTTAAACCAAAATGTACAATTGGATCATACAAACTCGGTATGAACAGTGTGTTTACATTAAAAACATGTACGTTAATTTAACTGGAAATTTAAATTAAATGTTGTTGGTTCATTACCCTAAGTAATGAAAATATTTTCACCGACAAGCATAAAACAACATTGTGGAACACATAGCTTTAAGTCTAGATATAGTTACAGTCTGTCTCTCGTGAGAATTCTATTTTCGACAGTGTAAAGATTATTACATGTAGCAATTTCCTATTTATAATGTTTAGTGGAAAAATATTTTTTTTTAAGTATTATCATATAATTTTTCTGGGTACTTGTATAAGCTAAGCCAACACATATGGCTGTCCAAATTTGTCCAGTGTGGTTCCAAGGGCAAGTAAAATATGCAAGTGTGAAAATACAATATATATTAAGTCATTCCTGAGTTTGGACACAGCCTTAGTTTGTAACATGCACAGTGGTATCTCTTGTGAAATGTAAATATTTAGGTTATGTTGCTAAATGTTGTAAATATCTGTGAATGTCTGTGTTTTTCTGTGTATTTTAATCATTAAATATCAGGTAAAACTGCGTAGATGTAACAGGGCTGCCGTTTGGTCATTTTTCTCATTTTTTGTTGGTCATTGGTACAGTCAACTCCCGATTTAACGACCCTTCAGGGTTCCGGGGAATACGGTCGTTATTTCAGAGGGGTCGTTATTAGAATTTCGACAAATTTTCCGCGATCCCCGACCGCTAAAATGTAGACAGTCGCCGTTTTTTATCATTGAATCGGCGATCCCCGACCTCTAAAATGTCAACATTTACCTTTTTTTATCGTTGAATCGGCGTTCAATCGGCTTTGGTGCAAAAATTACGAATTTTTATAAAATGATACACATTTATTTTGAAAAGCAAACACATTGTTTTTAAAAGTATGCCATTGAAGTGGATCTACGACCTTTGTTTAGTTCAGTATAAATCATAAACATTGCCGACGATATATATTCTTGCGGCCGCAACGACTGTTTTTTGTAATTTATTTGCAAGAAAGGTGCAATAAAGTTTATATAAATAGCAATACTTTTCAGTAGAGTGAAGTATTTTGAATAAATAGATACATTGGAAGCGGAAATATACGACCTTTCTTTTGCTCAAAATTAAGCAATAACGTCGCCGACAATGTAGATTCTTGCGGCCGCAACGACAGTTTTTGGAAGTTATTTGCAAGAAAGCTGCAATAAAGTTTATTGAAATAGTAATATTTTTCAGTAGAGTGAAGTATTTTTAATAAATAGCTACACTGGAAGCGGATGTATGACCTGCCTTTGGCTCAAAATTAAGCAAAACCGCTGCCGACAATGTAGATACTTGCGGCCGCAACGAATGATTTTTTGGAAGTTATTTGCAAGAAAGCAACAATAAAGTTTATTAAAATTGTGGTATTCTTCAGTAGAGTGAAGTATTTTGAATAAATAGATTCACTGGAAGCGGATATATGACCTGTCTTTGGCTCAAAATTAAGCGAAAACGTCGCAGATAATATAGTTTTCTTGCGGCCGCAACGACCGTTTTTGGAAGTTACTTTCAAGAAAGCCGCAATAAAGTTTATTGTAATAGTAATATTTTCAGTTGAATGAAGTATTTTGAATAAATAGATACACTTGAAGCAGATATATGACCTTTCTTTTGCTTAAAATTAAGCAAAAACATCAACGACAATATAGATCCTTGCGGCCGCAACAACCGTTTTTGTAAGTTATTTGCAAGAAAGCCTCAAGAGAGTTTATTGAAATAGTAATATTTTTTTCTGTAGAATGACCTATTTTGAATAAATGATAATCACGCATAACGAATTACGAATTAGTAATTTTAAATAAATATTTACTCGTAAAGTTGGCAAATAACATGAGGATTGACTTTGAGTATTTTATCCATATTGGCTTCGAAAAAAGCATAGAAATCGAATGATGTTTTCAGCATTTATTTATCTACCACACACTCTTAAACGGTTGCTAAATGTTGTCCAATGAAGACTTACAAAAAATGACCGCACTATGCCATAACGAGCAAAGAGTTGCTGGCCAGTGCTTAAAATCTACCCATAAATGCAGGCATTTGGAACAATAAATGGAGAAAGCTTTTCTTGATCAATGCAACATGACAATTAAAAAAAAATAACTATTTCAACAAATGAAAAATATGCGAAACTGATTGAAATTGATGGGGGAGATTTTCAATTAGGGCCTACTTCCGTCAAACAGAATGCGAGAAGAGAAACTGTTGATAAACTCTAAAAAATAGCAAATAGGAGGCCA
>PNEQ01092384.1:0-43518 GCA_003012365.1 Medauroidea extradentata
AAACCACCGAAAGACATATCTGCCGAGCAGTTTTCACTGAACAGTCAACCAACCACCGAAAGACATATCTGCCGAGCAGTTTTCACTGAACAGTCAACCAACCACCGAAAGACGTCGCTGCCGAGTATTTTTCGTAGAACAGCCATTCTATGAGTGGATAACCATTGAAAGACGTCTCTGAATTCGGCTCTAAGTCCGATGTACACTCTAGTTTCGTGTTTTGGCAAGGTAGCGCGTGAGTTCGTACGGTGAGAGTGAGTGAGTGAGAGATTTTAGTCAGAGCTCAACATCGTGGTCTTTAGCGCCGAATGGTTGGGGGGGGGGTGACATGAAGTGAGTATGGAGCAGCGCCGGAATGGAAGGTTGGGTGAAACAGGAGATCCCCGAGAAAACCCGCCAACCAGCGGCATCGTCCGGCACGATTCTCACATGCGAAAATCCGGGTACCTACCCCACCGGGAATCGAACCCGGATCGCCTTGATGGGAGGCGAGAGGTCTGACTATTCGGGCACCGCGACCCCGAGTTAGTTCGGTGTTTTTCATGAAGGTTTACCTTTGGTAGACATTTATCAAGGACAAGGTTCGCTAATTGTAATCTATTTCGAATATAACTCACGTGCGTGACTGAAACATATTCATGTAAAAATTATTTTAATTGATCACGTTTTTAAAGAGCAATAAAACACAGAAAATACATTCTGCAATGAAAAAAATTCTTCATCAGCTTCCAGTACCTCAGCGCATAAGCTGGTTGGAACCTCAGTGGTAACATCTAAAGCACTACTAGACAAGGATGGAACTGCTGTGATTCGCCACTGTCTTCTACAGTATGTATATGCGAGGACAACACAACACTCAGTCCCAGACCGGGAAACAAACCCGAGACCCTTGTCTCACCAGACCAGAAATTTAACCACTTTTATTTTATGTTAGATTCCTTGGCGAGGTCTCAACTCCGCCAACGAGTCAAACATCCCCCCTTTACAACTTTATTATCAGACAATTCTCCAGTTATGACAGTTTTTTAGACTCTGACAACTGAAATGACTCGAACAGACAAACAAATATTACACCCAGCCAGACCTGGGAATCGAACATAGAACCCCTCGTACAGAAGTCGGCCGCTCAACCAACTGAGCTACGGTGGGTCGGGCCACTAATCGGACGTGAAAAATACTAGTAAGATATAGAACGAAAAACGTGGGATGCTTTCAATAGATACTGACAGGAGTGTAGAGAGTAGCTGTCGCTGAGGAATCTCACACAACATTTCATATCATTTGCAATGTTATTCATTTGTTAGTAGCTTAGGTGAGCTATTCGTACATGAATTAAGAATAGCATGCGTCACGCGCTTTATGTTTTATATCTGACCAGCAGGCTTTACTCACAGGAAAACAATCTTTTATATTTTTCAGTCCTTTTAAAATTAAAGTCTATATTTATTTTTATTGAAGCAATAATTTTTTTGTCTCAGTCTTGTTTGTGTGTGTGCGAAATTTCGCAAGTGATTTTAATGAAACAAAATTGATACCAAACAGACGAACATACAGACTAGGAAGCGAATTATTATTACAATGTTATAAAGTTCTCAGACTCAGTCTGATGCTCATCGGGACATTAGTTTACAATCGTTTAGCAAAATTTGCACCAAAAAGACAAACAAACTAGTACACATATAAGATAGAACGATAATAATTTAGTTAAAAAAAATACAGCCTCTTCTTAAATAATCTAGCGAAATTTGCAAATATCTAAGGACAATTGTTTTCGTAAAGCGGTTATGAAAAGTAACCAGCTGTTGTTTGGTTAGTTCAGTCTCGTAACCGGGTTTTCTGGGTTACTGGGTTATGTCTAAGCGTCTGCTAACTATACAGTATTTCAAGGAGTTGGGCATCTAAAATAAGCCTAGCCTACATATTTTATTTATGTGTTAAATATTGTACAAATTTCGAAGGAAGCAGAGTATTTTAGTTAGTTGTATAATTAATGCTTTATATGATTTATAGCTTCCTTAGTTTTACTTCGGCCTTTCTTTGTTTACTTTTAATTTACTTGTGTTTAGTTATTTTATGTAATGAGAAAATTCTGTGGCACAACATTCGCGAACAGTGGCGTACATGCAACAAAATATTTCAGTTTCGCACGTGCCCGCGTTACAGTAGTACAGATGGGTCATCCTCAGTTTGCGACATTGTCTTCGTCTCAATTATAACTAATTTGTTGTTTCGTCTCGAACATTTAGTTTTTTATTCATATTTTATGTTCTAATGTTATTTGTAATGGGATTATAATGTTTTATTTTTATTTATATATGCGCTTACTACAATTAAAATAAATTTATTTTTCTTCTATTATTTTATCATTCAACTCCTTTTTTCGTGGAACGACATAGTACTGCAATGACAATATTCTACAAAACGTAATGGGTTTTAAAGGTAATTTTAAAGGTTGGGAAAAATTCTAAGCGTGTTTCAGTATGAAATGGCATTGTTTAAAACTAAGTGTGTTAACTTAGTAACACGTAATACTACTTAGTGAGTACCTGTTAATGCAGTGTTGATATTGCAGTAAAAAGCAATCATTTAGTATGTCAAAATGAGGCACTATACCTCATAAATATCTGTTCATATTAGCCATGTTATGCAGTGCTAATATACTCTCTCTTCTAAGATGTCTTGGAGTACTTAAAACTGTATTTCGTTGAGTAATTAATATTCTTGTTTGTGCGCTTATTCAAGATGATTTATTGAAGACTCAAGAATATTAAGCTGGAAGTTTGCGAACTGTGTTAATAAAATTCAGTTACTTCGATCCGCTCCGGTGCACTTTCTTGAGAAATGTCTAAACTTTCCTCGTAATTTAAGTTCCCGCCTGAGTTTGACGGGTTTCGTGGGAAGAGATGCTGCGAGGAAGAACCATGTTCCAGCACTTGACACATCTTAATGCAGTTATAAGTACTTCATTTAGTTTTTTGTTAATAAACAAAGGTAGGTCGCACCACAAAATCATTACTTTTTGGAGAAATCCTGTCAGGAAGTTTTTTGATTTTTAAATATGAATACTATAATTTTAATTGTTTGTTTGCTTTGCTAAAATGGTGCATCAACATCTTTCATTTTGTATTTAGATTATAACTTAAAATTCCAGGGAAGCTGCGCTTATGATTCATAGGAACATTGTTGATCATTGTGAGGTTTTAATGTTTCCGTCAAAAAAGTACAAAGTTAAGACAAAATATTATATTTCCAATGTTAAAAAATTTTCATGTCCTCAAAGCAGGGTTGAAAAGAGTAGGTGATTTATCTTCCAGAAATTAATTGTTGGTGTCTATTTAAAATGTATCGTTAATTTGGCTGCCAGCTAGTCCTGTAACTTACATGCAATACAAAATATGCTGAAGTACGAAAAATAGAAAGACAATAGTCGTTTGTGTTTTTAAGGAATGCATTAAAAAAGTATTGCAAATATTGGCAGTTACAGTTAATAGTGCTTTGTGTTCGTGACATATGAAAAATTAACTCATTCACGGATGAGAAAACTGTTACCACATCGTGTCTGTTACAAAGCACTTAACGCTTCAAGTTATTGAAGGAAAAAAGCTTAATTTAGCGATGATATGCAGAATTTATTCACGGTACGAAAGTATTACAAATAAAAATGCACACACACATTATATAAAATTATAGCTATTCAACGTTAAACTATAAAATGGTAATTGAGAATAAAATATCTATATATGCGAAAAGTTTACAAACGACTTAAAAATAATGTAGCGTTCTTGCGTTTAGGCACAGTTTATAAACCCGGACTTACTAAGAACTGTTACCTTGCCACTTGTACGCTGGTCTGACTGCTTAGCTCAGTGGTTATAGCTGGTGGAGGTTGGACCAAGGGTCTCGGGTTGTATTCCCGGCCGGGAAGGTCAATTGTAGCCTCTCTGGGTTTCAACACAGAATAAATAAGTTGTAACAGAAGCGACAAGACATGATTTTAATCGTACTCCTTTTCTCTTTGGATTGCCTTGGCGTGGGCGTTCGCAGAAGTTTCGTTACCTTCTTAGAGTAAATATAAGGGTAGAGGGAGTATCCTCTAAACAGCTGCATACGAAATTGTGTGTCCAACACGTGTCACGTGACTTTAGTGAAATATGCGCGGGAAATTTGAAATAACATTGAGAGCCAAGATAATAATTGCTTAGTAATCACAACGATGTGAGGTTATTTTGGTACCTTATGAATTAATGAACAAAGAAGAGCATACTACCATACTATCGCATAGTATTTTTGCGTAGAGTTTTCAGAACGACAAATGTAAACAATGTTTCCCAAGTTACTGTTTTCCTTAACCCAGCTGTTTTTAGTAAAAAGTAGATATTAGCTACATACTTACTATAAGGTTTTGAACCGAGATCTTGGTGACACCACATGACTAAATATATATTCGGGAAGGTACGCCATGAGTTTCAAAAAACACGACTGTACTTTTACGACGAGAAAACATAAATAAACGACACCAAACTCTCGAGACCATGTTGGACACACATTCGTGACGTTATGTTCCCTCTACTATACATAACCTCTATGGTTACCTTAAAGTTAAATAGGCTTAATTTTATTATCTGTGAAAATTTGACACGTAAGTGACGTCACATTTACCATTTATAAATATGTAAAAAAGATACAAACATAAGCTGTTGTTTAAACCAATGTCTCATTTGCCATATGAATTTGTTTACATTTCTGTACGCCCCGTGCAATAACAATGGTTAAAATTTCCGTTATGTCGCTTCTAATTGAGTTACTGATTATCGTATGTTGAGCCTCCAATCGTCATGTTTCCATTTTTAAATATTAAGCAAATATACAAACTAATTACGTGTGGTTATATAAACCAATGTCTGTAATCCACGAGGTATTGTTTATATTCCTGTGCGCCCCGAGAGCTGGTACGACAACAACAATAAACAAGTTTTTTTTGTCGCTTCTGTTAGCATTATTAATTCTGTAGTTTCATGACTCGGTGTTATGTTGGACCCTCATCACTATTACAGCGGAAGACAGTGGTGAACCATCGAAGAATCACCTCTCCTAATCGACCTCGGAGTACGTCATTGTTTCCATCACCCGGTGCCCTCTCTGGTCGGTGTAAGAGAAGCCTAAATGTCTTAACTTCACCATTTAAATAAAGGAATTAAATAACTAAATAATAAATAATAACTGCCTTCGGTTAGGACACCTTTCACTAGAGATGACGGTATACCGCGAAAATGTTTTGTGCCAGCATACCCTTGAAAACACTGTGGTTTCTTGCTACATATATGATTGGGTGATATACGTCTGACACAACGTAGCTGCCTGCAGACCAATAACAGGCAATAAATATTACAATAACGGGATTCTTATTGGCTCAGTAAAATAGGGTATCTGCTCTTCTCACAAGCGAAAGCCAGTCATATTTCCATAAGCTGAGCGTACATTTAAGCCCAGCAAACAGTCAAGTTTTTCCGCGAAAAATCTTCATCTCTAACTATCACATTTGTACCCAGTAAAATAATTGTACGTTTACAAAAAAGTTTTTTGTAACTCTACGAAAATACTTTGTAAAATTTACAAAAATCTTGTACATTTACACATGTCTTTGTATATTTACAAACATTTCTGTAAATCTACAAACAATTGTGCATATTTACAGCTAATATCTTGTTCATTTTACAATAATTGCTTGTAGTGTTACGAAAATGTTTTTTGTGAAAGTACGAAATGTTTTGTAAAATATGAAAGGTCTCCTAGGTTTATTTTGTTTCAATTAGAAAAATCTGCTCATTAGCGTTATTTTACTAGTTCCCAAAGTTGTTTACGGTATTTGTAACCACTTAAAAAGCTTTCTGACATCTTACTTTTATTATCTGACTGATAATGTTCTGATAGTACGTTACAATAATTTCCTTGTAAATGTGCAATTGTTTTTACTGTGATACTGGTTTGAGAGAGTACCAGACCGTACTAGTTTAATGCTTCCTCATACATCTCAGAGTTAGGTACAGTCATTGTTTAGCACCGCACGTCTTGGAGCACTCCACATTACGCCTCTGGAAATTACATGACAAACTGAAGTGTTGAGCTGAATGTACGCAACTGGAAACGAATGATACTGAGTCGCAGAGAAACCTGGAACATTTTAATTGTTTAAATAATATTTTTATTTGTACGATTTATGTTTTGTTTTATAGATACACAGGATGTTTGGTAATTATAGGTAGAAATTAATGGGGTATGTCGAGGACGATAAAACCAGCAAAAATGCTTATAAACATAGGTTCGGAAAACAACGGTTTTCCCGTTACGATGCATGGACACGTGCAAACATGACAATGTTGCAACACTCTTTTTTGTGGGGATATTTAAAAGCTTTGGTGTGTGCCAGCCCTGTTGATAATGTCCAAGAACTACAGGAACGCATTGTGGATGGTTTCCACTGCATTCTGAACACACCTGGAATTTCTGAACGTGCACGGGCATCGACGCGAAGACGTGCTGAAGTCTGCCTTCACATGAACGGCGCCCATTTGTAACACTTGTTGTAATGTCTTCATCAACATGTGGAATATTTTGAAGTTTTGATCCTCGGGAACACTGGTATTATATCGTTCCTGACATAACAAATTATGTGTTGGTTACCGGACCTACACTGAAAAAAAGAGTATAGCTGCCTGTTAAAATAGGGACAGCAAAACAGTTTGGTTGTCGGTACACTCTGGACAGTTCCGTCAACAATCTGTTCTGTAGAAGTTATCATGTGGTTTGTAAAAGCAACAAGGCTCTTTGTTTCTTCTACAAAACATATTTTTGAAGGAACTATCCATAATAGTACAAACAACCAAACAGTTTTGTTGTCCCTATTTTAACAGAAGTATGGTAACTACAACTATACTCTTTTTTTTTAGCGTATGTTTATCAGCATTATTTGCTTATTTAATCGACCTCGACACACCTCTTTCGCTTGTACCTATACTTATGAAACATCCCGTATAACCTAGGACGCAGGATATACACTATTTACCTCGGACTCAACTCAACAACGGAACCACTCGACTAAACCCACACTCCATTAAAACCGGCAGGGATTCAAACCCGTGATTTAACAAATGCGAGGCTTCCCCCGTTTGCCTGGCAAAGCCGGTGGAATATTAAATAGGCGGTTTGTTTGTGGCGGACATGTTTGCTCAGATAGCAAAGGAGTTTCCGTTCCCTGGAACACAAAGCTATCTGCGGAGAAGTTGCCTGGCCACCATGAGCCCAGGCACTCGCATTGTTTATTCTGCGGAAGCTTCGACGACAGTTTCGTCGCGTGTATAATGTATGTGTGTGAGCGCGAGCAGGGGGAGTTGGTGGGAAGGGGGTTGTGGCAGTGTGTGGGAGGGTTGTGAAATGTCTAAGGGGTTGAGGAGCGTAAACTGGCCTTCTGGGTAAACAACATCGAGGCGACGTCCGCCAAGTGTTTACATTCACACAGTGAGCAATAATAAGCGTCCATCCCGCACTGAGGAAACCACCTCGCATGGAATAATTTCACTAATGTATTCAACATTTCTGTCATATTGAGGTATATTATTAACAATTTCATGAACATACAAGAACAATATACTTATTTAACCCAGTATATTTGAACACTCATTGGCATATCACTTATGAGTTATGAGCCTTGAAAACTGAATTCAATTCTTAATATTGTACAATATTAAATATATGAACATTTGTAACAGTTTACTTTAGTTACAAAATTATATAAAATTACACAAAACTTTTAAATTAACACATCTGTACAAAATACACGAATATGTTTGCCCGTTAAAAATCTTGTCTAGTAATGCCTAAGTTAAATTTTACGTAGAATTATATATTATTTTATGCGCTTATTATATGTTATACATTGTATAAACTATAAATATTATATACATACTATATATAAATTATGTAATACACATATTATATATAGATCATATAATGTATTTTACGCATATTTATGGTTCTCGCGAACGTGTGTGGGTATAGAGAGAGCGAGAGAGATATACATTCTTAATAAGACGGATACTATTTGGGAGGTGAATCCTGACTACAAAACAATATAACGAAAACATAAAGACGACATATGGCCTTAAGTTATTTAGGGAACTACGCAACCTTAAAGTAAGAGGTTTGGTAATGATTTTGTGTATGTAAATAAGGAACTGCGTGAAATTTATAAACAGCATTTCGTATAATGTTTATGCGAATTAAGCTGTTAAAAATGTTTATCTGCATTGTGTAAAATTATCCCTCTACCTTAAAAAATACTGGTAGAGGCATCATTGCAAGTGTACGAAAGGTGCTAACGATGTATTTTAATCAACATTGTTTGATAGATTAAGAAAGGAAAGAGTGACATAAACAAGAAAGGTCGCTTTGTGTCACAATTTTAAATGCATTGGTTTTCGTTTAAATGCGTTTTGTAGTATTTTTTAATATTCAATAATAACACCTGTCGCTATGCAACCTACCTTACGTTAAACACGCATGCTAGGCGGTCTATCTACCACACGGGCGCAATGCTCTGCACATTTGTTCAGGTGACATTTCAGCCGTGTAAGTTGTGTTAATTATCATACGTTCACTGAGTAGCAACTGGAAATAATAATGGCATATCAAAACAAAAATACGAACATAACAACCAGAAATATGTCGATCATGTTAAGAATTATTATGTGTTTGTAAATACACATACATACACATTATATATTTCCGCAAACCGTAGGAGACTAAAGTGGTGTATATTAGATGAGCTATACAGATGGCGCGTGAACTGCGCTGTAGTGTGTTAGGAGAAAGTTTTTATTAAGGGTACTACTTAACTTGCGTTTGATATCTTAAACTACGAAAAGAAAACACGTTTAAAACTCCGCTTCTATATTTTTGTTTTTAGATATGATGCCAATAAACATGGTTTACGAGGCAACTTTAAGTAGCCAAAAAATTATTTCTCAGAATTCTGTCATTAAAAAATAAAAAATAAAGATACCAACCGGGATCGTAAAACTAAAACAGAGAAGCACACCCTGGAATCACTAGGCACTTTCCATAAAAATAAGGGTTACAGCTTAAAATAGCCCACGACCAAAACACCGAACGGCGTTTACGCGCTACGTGCATAAAGGCGACACGATCGTTGACACACGAGACAGTCTAGCTCTTATCGCCTGCTTTGTTTCCGTACCTCAGACGCGTCATCTAACGCCCTCTGTATAGGGCTCTTAAGAATGTTCAAGTGAGATAAAATCATATATTTTTATTTTCATTAAATATTGTTAGTTTTGTAGATGATACTTGTGAGTACATTTTACTCTTGTGAAATAATTTTAGCTCTCATAGTTTTCTCATTACGGGTTGTAAAAGTCAAAATTTGCTTGTTAAACTGTAATGCAAATAGTGAAAGCCAATTGACCTACTTAATCAAAACAATTCTATGTGAACTTTCATCCCATGAGCTGTGCAATAAAACATCAAGATACCCAAAAGGTAATATTTTGAATTTAAAATAAAATCGCAAAGATACAGAAAGATGTTAGAATTCAGCAATAATTTTAAAATACAAATACAGTTCGCGGGACTTTTTCAAATGTTTTATTACGTAGCTCATAGTATGTTGTTTCACTGTGAAATATTTCACGTGCGTAAGTCAATTGATTATCACTATTTGCATGGAAACACGTCATGCAAATTTAGACTTTGACGCGCCGTTATGAAAAATCTACGCCTGTTAAAATTGTGTCGTAAGAGTAAACTGCACTCACAAGTATCGTCTACAAAACGAGCACTATTTAATGTAAATATAAAATTATAAATTTATAACACATGAAACATCCTTAACATTCGACATGCGGAAAATAATTTCCCCAGTATGCTTATTGCAGGTTCTTGACGTCAACTGAGTACTTTGTACTTTCCTTTCAACAACCGGTTATCACTAATTCCTATGTAAAATATACAACTTAAATGTTGATTTTCTTAGTTTAGTTGACTTTATATTACTTGAATGCTTAACATTTTTTTTTCGATTTGTTGATTTTCTTTCGAACGCTTCTGATACAAACAAATGAAAATCTTTTTTGTGATTATGATTTGATTTTACGAAATGTTCTTTGTGACGGTTAACTAAATCCAATAAATTTCCATAGTATTCCAAGTTTGGTTGAAGAACGTATACCACTACGGTAAATCAGATATACATATTTATTTATTTTGTTAAGTTTAAGTTTTTTTTTTACCTCATGGTCATTAGTACTTAACGGACATTATATTACACGTTAACTATGTATCATGTAGTAAGTCAATGACGCATAAGTTTTTTCTTGCAGAAACAATATCCAAGACTACGCGCAAGTAAATGGAATTGTTCTATCAAAACTGAACATAAAGTGAAATACTTGTTTATCTCCCACTCAGTTATTAAAAAAAAAAAAAAAAAACAGCCGTTGTTGTAGTGGCCAGAACGCTGGCCCCCCACGAGTTCAAATATGAATGACGTCCAATGGTAGAAACAAATGACGGCAGGTATTCTCGTGGGTCTCCTTTTCACGCCTCTCCCATCTTTCGGAAATTTTAATTCCATATTCTAAACTATTCTATTTTTAGGTTTTTAGGTTTTATTATATTCGGGATAAGCTCAAGTAGCTATAGTTTGTGTTTTTACGTGCCATTCAGGCAAAACTGAAAGAATGTCAATTTTTTTTCGCTTGAAAAATTATATTGAACTGAAAATAGAACAGTATTCTATAAAAATGTAAACAATGTTTTTTTTACTAACAGATTAATTTTTAATGGAAGTTTAACGTACTGGGTATGACAAACATCTGTTGAACTTTTATCCTAGTTAACTTCGCATTTGCTGAATTTTTTTTTTCAAATTTGTTATATTTTTACCTTCTCCGTTCAGCAGTTGACCCTTGTCACACTGCGTGCACCCTCCGGGGCAGACACCGCACCTCATACAGCCACACCTTATACTACCAAACCTCATACAGCCACACATAATACAACCAGGCCTCATACAACCACGCATCATAAAACCAGGCCTCATACAACCACGCCTCATAAAACCACGCCTCATACAATAACGCCTAATACAACCACACCTCATACAACCACATTTCATACACTCACACCCCATACAACCACACCTCAATAAACTACACTTCATACAACCACACCTCATACAGCCACACCCTATACATAACACCTCATACAGCCACACCCTATACAAAACACCTCATGCACACAAACCTCATACAACCACACATCATTCAACCACGCCTCATTCAACCACGCCTCATACAACCACACCTCATACAACTACACCTCATACAACTACGCCTCATACAACTACACCTCATACAACTACACCTCATACAACTACACCTCATACAACTACACCTCATACAACTACACCTCATACAACTACACCTCATACAACTACACCTCATACAATTACACCTCATGCAAGTACGCTTCATGCAACTACGCCTCGTGCATCTACACCTCATACAAGTACGCCTCATACAACTACGCCTCATACAACTACACCTCATACAACTACACCTCATACAACTATACCTCATACAACTACGCCTCATACAACCTTACCTCATACAACTACACATCATACAACTACACCTCATACAACCACGCCTCATACAAATACTCCTCACATAACCATACCTCATACAACCAGGCCTCATACAACCACACCCGGCTTGTCCAAGATCTCGGCTTTATACTCGTTGCATCTTGGAGTTAGTGGGTAGGTCTACTTCGTGGGTTGCTTAGAGTTGCGACCCTTAGTTTCATCTCATATCAAGTTGTACACAGTCACGAACAAGTACATATTAAATATATTTTAAAAATGCCCAGTCAAATTCGAACCATGTCAGCTTAGGGGTCTTTGTTTGCCATCATCCCTTCTCACCCTTTCCACATTATCACATAAAACCAATCGATTGTCTATTATTTGGGATTTGTGACGATTGATAAGCGACTGTCACTTGTCGCCGCCTCTGGGCTAAGCACAGCAGATGTATGCGCCGTCACGGAGCGCATTATTGCGTTCTGTGTGTGTCGCGTTCCGTGGCAGAAGAAACTAATAATAATCAGCATTGCAGGCGAACATTCAACTATACTATCTGACACGCAAACAAATCAATGTACTATCTTCTTAAATTTTCCGGAGTTAATTTAGTTTTTACGTTAAGGCCAAGGTATTTAATTAATTTCAAACAATTGCAAATAAATCGAATATTTTTCAACTAAATGGTTTGAAAAAATTTGAGACTGTGTACAGTCATACAATATAAACATTTTCCAGAGCGTTTCTTAAAAATAACGTACCGTTTGCTAGCAAAAAATTGTTTTTCTTAATTTTTGCTTATATTGACAACAAAATATCTGATATTTCAGGGGCAAAAATCTAAAAATCTGTTTGGTGTATTGAAATAGAATAATTCAGATACAGATATATAAGCGTTAAAACTGTAGAGTGAATATTGATTTATGTATTTATATGCGTTAAAAAAATATTTCCGAAACCCCTGCAAAACTAAAGAGCGAGGCCTTAAATTGGCCGCCGTGCCAAGCAACATAGTTGTGACTAGGGCTTCAACTTATAGAAGATTTATCAAAAACTCCTATTTTGTGTAATATCGACGCCTTATTAGCAAGGTTGTCTAGAGAAATGGGATCTTTAAATGGGTTTTACTTGTGGATCGTATTAAATGTTGATGTATTTTGCTGTATGAAAGTCATTGCTACCGATTGTTTCTGAATCGCATGAAACCCACACTTAGATAAAAGAACGTATCATGAGAACGTAAGCAAAAACAGAGAGAAAGGATGACAGTTTCTCATACAAAACCGGTCCATTGTCTCTACTAGCAGAGTGTTTACATGGTATGTCGTCTTACCATCGACAACATTCCTTGCATAATAAATTCCATATTGCGATGCGTACGTAAATGCAACTCTTTCCCCTGCAGAACTACATCTCCTTGTCTTACAAACTTCGGAAAAATAATAAGTATTTCAGATTACGAACAGAAAAGGTATTTACCTAACATAGTACTATGTTACCGGGGTTTAAACGGACCAATTTGAGTAGATAATAATCATTTATAGAGATAATGTATTTTCAAGACTTTTTTATGTTTTGCACGTTTATAATTAATATTTTTCTGAATAAAATTATATTATGAAAATAAACACAAAAAGAAGTAATGCGTAAATCGGTAAAGGTAACAAAAACAAACATGATTCAATCAAACTTCACATACAAATGTACTTTAAAAAAACTTTTTGAAAGATTGAAGTTATACTTACGTAGTTAGACGTGTTTACTAGGAAGAGACTTGTTTATTTGTATGTGGGCTGTAGCTAATCACTTTAGCACGACTAGAAATCACATTTGTTAAACTATGCAAAAGCAACTAATAATATCAGCGAACTATCAAAACTTAATACTGCAAATGTTTGAGTCAGGATGAAGGGATACGCGATAAAATAATGGAAAACTTCGGAACACATGTAAGCATAAAAGTTGTGAAACAAAATATTTAAAGCGCATATTAACTGGAAAACGGAATATAATGATAAAAATATATTCAGAAATAACACGGTCAAAACGATGTGAGTTGCTTGTGAAATGAAATACGTTTTCGGGTTAGAGGCAGCAGTAATACATACGGCCCAAAGCCAATCATATGTTAGACATATAAGCACATTTATAAAATTAATTAATATATCTAATGTACAGAAAATAATACCATTAATTTATTGTATTCAATACAGCGGATGCCTGAAAAGAGTGTGAGGGAGAAAAAAGAGATGAATAATTTTAAAACAAATTAAGTATATCAGCTAAATTTTATAACGTACATTGAAAAATAATAGTTATATAACCAAATATAAACATAATTACAACACACTGAAAAGCATTTAAATACTAAATATACGTTTATTTAAATTGTTCAAATTAAAAAATGAATGTAAGACAATATTTTTCGAAACAGTTATGAAAAAAATATTTTAGATAAAATGTCGATAGGTTTTAAGTTATTGATACTCAGCGATAGCTTGAATCAGTGACTAGCGAGCGAGTTAGTCATATAGCGTCTTATGACAGCGAGGTCGTGCGGGGTTCGTCACATCAAAGAGGGAGAATTTTCTTCGAATCAAGGGAAAAGAGGTGGTTTTGAATAAGAGATATTTTTATGTTTTTGAGATAAAAAGGGAAAAAAATGGACTCTTAGTGACTCATCCGTGACACATTCCGCACCTCCGTCTAACTTTATCCACAAAATATAGAGTAAGCCACACAACTATCGTTGTTTTACATCAAGTCATTTTCAACCGTGCGAAAATTCTAATTATGAACAGGAAATTTAAAAGATGGGTTTCTTCCATGTCTTTTGAGTTAGGCTACGAGTTGAAAACATAATTTTCCACTAGGATTTACCTCCATATTTTTATAGGATTCTCAACAGCTGCATCTTAATCAAGTTAGAAATATAGTTGTACTACATAGGCTTTTGAACTTTAGCGTACATATTCCTAAGATCTGACCCTTTCCAAAGCCACATATTTTCACTTATAAATGTTGAAGCTATTTACCGCAGAAAATTAAAGGTTAATATTAATATACGTGTAAAGTTCAAATTATGAGGAAAAATTACATTTATGGACGAAAGGACAATATTCGGATTACGTCCAGTTCGAAACAAATATGTACAGGAAGTTACGAAAATAGTTTATTGTTACAAATCGTCCTCTTACTTTTTCAAATAGGAAATTAATTTTACATTTTTTTAAGATATGGGACGATTAAATTTAATAATTTGTAATGAGAGCTTTGATGTTTCTGGCTGTTACAGTTTATGAATGCGTATTTTGTACGGCAATTTGAATACTCCATAGTACATAACCTTTATAACACACTTTATGACTGACAAATCACTTGCATTAAATATATTTTAAATAAATAATAATTTGAGTACTATTTATGTCGCTAACCTAGAGTAACTATTGTTATTTTATGTAAGTGTATGTAATCTATAAAACCAGCATATTAAGACAAAATTTTTTTAGTTCAGTTTTTGTTAACAGAAATCGTATTAGTATGTAAATGTATTCGCGGGAGTTAAAAAATGCAAGGAAAAAAATTTCCGATTGTAATTGCAGTTTTGCAAGCGGATATGTGTACTTTTTAATTTAAATTATTATAGTTATTTTACCTTTACACAGCAAGAGACACGGAGTGGTACTCTTCATACCGATTGCTGTGCATTATTACTTTACATGTCTAGTCACTTCAGAGTTAATAAGAATGTTTCTTTAAACATTTGTAAGTAACCCGTTTATCGTAAACACAGTCTAAACACCCGTAATAATCAGTGTGACTATTTTTACAAATATTTTACAGTGTTTCTGCATACGTTGTAAACAAAGAACGATCTAAGTAGTGGCCACCGTAAAGGTATTCAAGTTTTTCTATTTATTTCTTAATTTTCTATATTGTTTGTAATATTATGATAAATTATCAAGTACTAGAGCGGGAAAAGTAGAAGGGAAAAGTACAAAACAATCATAATATAATTGTTCAAATATTTATTAGGGAAATTTGTTGATTTAAAATATTTCACATTGTGTAACATCAAATTTTAATTGTAGTTAATTACTGAGTTCTGAATCTCACAATAAATGTTAACAAACACTAGTACAGATAAAGAAGTTTATAATCCTGTAAGGGGTTTGAATGTAACTGTATTCTAAATTTTGTGGCGAAAATTGGTTAACATTAAACATTTACTGCGCGAATAAATTGACCTATTTCCAAAAATGCTGTTATTTTGTCACAAAATTGCAGTGACTTAAAGAAACACGTGGGCCGTTGTATGCCATTTGGACTAATATTTATAGAATTTTAATGGAACTAAATTTAGGGTCATGTTTCATAATTGTTTTAAAATATATATACAAATTAATTTCCTCGTGGTTTCGTGGTTTCGTACTTTTTAATTACGTTGTAAAATAAAAAAAATGAAAACCTCAGCATTTTTTGACATTTACAAATAGTGTTCAATTTTGTTTAAACCATAATTTTGTATTTTTATAAAATAATATTAGTTTAGTAGACGATAGTCATAAACACAGTTACCTATTAAAATCAAAATTATCTCATATAGTTTCCTCACAATTATTTTTCGAAACAAAAATAAGCATGTTACGTTGCCATGTAAACCGTGAAAACCAATTTACTTACTTAAATGAAATGATTCGTCGCTAGCATCCCATTAGCTAGGTAATTGAAAATTTAGAAAACTACAATGTAATAACTTGGATTCTTGAAAAAATCGCAAAAATACAGGAAATAAGTGACAAGCTCAGCAATTATTTAAAGTACAAAAGTAGTTCATTGTGGCTTTTTTATGTTTAGTTACAAAGCCTATGGCAGGTTATTTCACTATAAATTATTTCACTAAAGTATGTCAGCTGGTTTTCACTATTTTAATGACAGCATTGCATACAAATTTTTGCTTTGAAATATTGGAATAAGAAGACTATCGGAGCTAAACATGTTTTGTAAGAGGAAACTGTAGTAAAAAGTATCGTCTGAGAATCTAATACTAAGGAGTTGGCTGGAATAAAGACTCGAGTAAGATAAGGCCTTTTTTACATCATAAAGTGTATCGTGTTACATTATATCCATAGAAGACGCGCTTATTTTTGTGCCGATATCTCAGTTCTTCGCCAAGTCATGCATTTTTGTCTAGCCCTGTGCTGCTATTAATAATTTACGTTTTATCTTTGATTGTGTTTATAGTAAGTACTAGTAATTCGTATGTTAATATGTATCACTTATTGGTATAAAGAAAAACGTGAAATTAAAATAAAAATGAATTTTTCCTAAACTTATACCTGTCATTACCTCACAATGTAATTTTCTCAATAAGACCTATAGCCAACTCCTCAATTCATGAAAGTTTCAAATTATTGTTTTATCTCACTTGAACGGCAATAACACGGCGAAATATATAATACATTTGTGACTGGAGGTTCAGTAAATGCTTTTGTTGCTGCTTTCTTCCGTGTTCCATAGCAGTGAAGTTGCGCAAGTAATGACAATTTTCCAGCCTCCGCACATACTTGATACCTACAAGCTGACGTAGAGTACTCTCGAGTGAACATCGCGTAGATTTATCTCGGCAGAGCGAGTAGACAGCTCACCTGGTACACGTCGCTATGGTAACGTGTCGCGTCTCTTAGTACAGGCGGACATCCTCGATCAAGCCAGCACGCCAAGTGAGAGACTGAAGTTTCTGTAGTGCCTGCCCCGTCCACCCAGCGCTGTGCAGAACTTCAATAACTGCTTACCTCTCAAGAGTGACATATGATTAGGAACAACATTCAAAGAACGTTACGCTTATGTATACCGATATCTAGGTCACCACCACAGCCGTAGAAGAACAGGTCTGGACACTCGCCTGGAAACTTGACCTCCTTGTTGTTTGGCTGTAGTTCATCAAGTTACCGAGAATATTGTGTTTTATTGGCGCTGCAGTTAGGGCGGTCGGACTCAAAACTCCGCCCACTTCCTCCCCACTAAGATAAACAATTTATCGAAACGTATTTTTTATCAGTTTATGAAATACTTCCTTCATTCACAAATTTAAGAAAAGGCTCTAGCAATCTTTATTTACTTTATAAATTTAACAATGGAAGAAAGTGGGCGGAGTTTGAATCCGACCGCCCGGAAAACAGCGCCAAAATGTACGACATTCTCGGTAACTTGGTGAACTACAGCCAAACAACAAGGGGGTCAAGCAAACTACATTGTTAGATAGGCGAGTGTCCAGACCTGATCTTCTACGACCGTGGTCACCACTAATCATTAAGATGGTGGTCTCCCACCATTTTATTCGCCATTTTTTATTTCATATTTGTACCAGATATTTTTATCTGATTTTAGACACAAAATGTGACTAAATTTGGCTGTTATTAATTTTTTTAACTCTCATAGTTTTCGCTTAATTGATTGCTACAGTCACATTTTGCATGCTCGCGTTTTAAGGACTATACTAAAACGAACTAATACACCGAACTCAAAAAAATCACAGTGGATATAGACACTGCTGGCTACAATGACATGCTCATAAAAACAAAGAATAAATATTATTTGTATTAAAAAATTATGGAATATTTAAAATTTTTATTTTCAGTTTCAGCATTTATTAAATATACAAATAATTTTTATTCTTTATTTTTATGAGCATGACATTGTAGCATGCAATGTCTTTATCCTCTGTGGTTTTTTTGAGTTTGTTATATCAGTTGGTTTTAGTGTAGTCGTAAAAACGGGAACATGCAAAATATGACTTTAAGGGCACAGTTCACCTCAGTTTTCAACGTCTTTTTATTTCTATATTTGTACCAGACATTTTATTTTTTCTTACTTTAGACATAAATTGTGATTAAATCTTCCTCTTAGGAAATTTTTGTATGTCTTATAGTTTTTGCGAAATGAGTTGTAATCGTCAAAATTTACACATTACAGTTTTATGCAAGCCACTAAAACCAATTGACATACCAAACCGAAAAAATTCACAGTGTATAACAAAGTTGTAGGCTGTGATTTAACAAATATAAATTAACAAATAAACTTTTTTTTTGTATTTAATAAAACATTCTGAATTTTGAAATAAAAATTTAAAAATTTCAAAAATTAAAAAAAAAATACAAAACTAAGTTTTTGTTTTGTTTTAATATGTGTCAAATCACAAACTACACCATTGTTATACACTGTGAATTTTTTAGATTTGGTATGTCAGTTGGCTTTAGTGGCGTGCATTAAACCTTAAAGTGCAAATTTTGACATTTACAGCTCATTACGTAAAAACTGTAAGAGGTACAAAAAATTCTCTAAGAGGAAGATGTAGGCACAATTTATGTCTAAAATAAGAAAAAAATATCTGGTAGAAATATAATGATAATAATAAACGATGTTGAAAACTAACGTGAACCGCCCCCTTAACAAGCTATTACGCGAAAACTATAAAAGAAAAAAATTTCGTAAGAGCCAAATTTAGTCACATTTTGCGTCTAAAATAAGAAAAAAAAATATCTGGTATAAATAAAAAATAATAAAAAAAATGGTGATGAAAATCGCGGTAGACCGCGCCCATTGAGCATATTTACTAGCGGGCAAAAATGGGCGTTTTACTGCCTGTTTATACCGAAAAAAAGTATAGTTGTAGGTACAATACCTCTGTTAAAATATCTGTTTTGTAGAAGAAACAGAGAGCCTTGTTGCTTTTACACACCAAGAGGTAACTTCTACAGAACAGATTGTTGAAGGAACTGTTCAGATGTTACCGACAACCAAAACTGGTTTGTTGTCCCTATAATGTAACAGAAGTATGGTACCTACAACTATACTTTTTGTTCAGTGCTAGAGGAGTCTTCGCGGGTGTAAAATGTCCACCTATGACGCGCCGGAACAGCGTAGCGATAAGAGCCAGTGTACCACGCTTGACGAGAAGCATATCGCCTCTATTCGCAGCTCGCCAAACTGGCGTGCGAGGCTTTCCTTGTCATTTCCACGCGGGACTTTAAGCGTTGACTAAGTACAACATTTTATTTTTGAATAGTATGAAGTAAAAACTAACGCATGCCTTTCGTTTTGCACTTTACGAATTCAGGCAATTTTTCGGATTACAGCAGTCAAAACGGTTTTTAGCCATTTTGAGACGCCCGGGAATCAAGTTTCTAACAAGCGTGCTGAATTTTTGAAAACATAGAAGCATAGTTTTAAGTGTGGGTTTTTTTCGTAGATAAACATAGTATGAATAAGTTTAGCGGTTTCGCGTAAAAAATAATACGCGTGACACGCTGCAAACCCGTCCATGCGCCAGTCTAGGACTCCTCTTGGCTCGGCATCAGTCGCCATTTTGAATATAATAGGTATTATAATATAAAATTCTCAGTACAAGATGTTAAACACAGAACATTGAAGCATACGACTTATTGTTTGAGTTTGTCTGCTTTCTCGCCTTGCGTAACGTAAACACTAAGTAAAAGTGTGAGGAAAAGCAACGTGTCACGAAACGCTTTCTTCGAACTCAGCTGTAACGTTGTAGGCATATTGTGATAAACTTCTAAGAGTTTTCGGAGAATGGCCGAATATCTGTGGGATCTCCGTACCACTTTGGTGTTGCCTTGACAAAAAAATCTACGGGAGAATTCTGTGAAGTTGTCTTGCTCGTTGTAAATGTCACCCGCCAGAACGTCATATTACGTGGAACCGTCTCACGCAGTAGTCTGATTTTCAGAGAATAGTCTCCGAACACTGTCTCTATATCACCTTAGTACTTTTGAATGTCCTACGGTTTCCTTTCGGAGAAATATTACCACCCTTCGCCACTACTGAGGCATTTAGTAAAGTTCCCGGAAATGTTTCGAGGTGTTACCTTGGAAACATAAGGTACAACGTTTTTAGTGGAAGACATGCAACAAAACAAACGGTAAGATTTCATCACTGCTACTGCGTCAAACAATTCTGAGCAATTCTATTTGGTGTATACGAAGACTCCTGCTCAGTAAATTATAACGCCATGATAATCTGCTTTGTCACTACTGCTGATTCTAACTAACCTACAAAAATCTGTACGTTGGCTATACGTTGATACGGATTTTATTTATGTAACTTTATTTCCAATGTTGGGACTGTTCTTCCTTACAGGCCATGGTCAGTTCTTGTCCGTTCATGTTCGCCTTGTTCCTTTATCCTATGTCTAATACTCCTCTGTTACCGAAACTTCAAGCTCTATTTTCTAACTACAGTACGTGCTTTTTCTCCAAGTATTCTGAAATTTTCTCGTTTCTACCTGAATTCAAATCTATATACAGGGAATTTAAAATGAATACTCGAGAAAATTAATTCAGTATTTAAAAAGAATCATCTGATGAAAGTTACCGATGATGAAATCATGAATGTAATCAATTTACGTGTCATAATAAAATATGTGTCATATTAATTGGAGAAAAGGGGGCGGGGGTTCAGTACACGAGAACGAATCATTATTTTCAGCCAGAATAAATTTGAAGATAAAAAATTTTATTTATCATCGACACAAGCTGAGTGTCCAAATTTCTTCAAATACTGATATAGTTTTTATGCGTATCTTCCGTTTAATGTTTTACGCATAAAGCATGTATCAGAATTGAAATATATTAAATAATGAAAATATTCCACTCATCGCTAACGCTGAAAATTGTTTACGCGAGTAAAATAAATTGTTAGGAATGGCAGCAGCTCAATAGTTGCTATTTTCAGAGGTACTTACATACAGTCAGAACTGTTTCTACTTTAACTCTGTGTCATCTGCTTTAGAAGTCACAAATGCCACGTTAGTCTAAATTGTTCATAAATATACGCTCCGAAGCAATAATAAAAATTATTAATTAAAAAATTTTGAGTTAAAAAAGTGAGGATGTATTACATGTCAGCAATATTCATGTATGACATGCGATTTAGTATAAATATTATATATATATATATATATATATATATAAGTGTATATATACATAACCCTTATTTTTTAAGTAAAATTTCAGTAATATATACATTTCGTAACAGTTAAAAGTAGATTATAAATTTTAATAATTATCTACATTCACCAGCCTAACACAATAATTAATAGATTTATCGTAATAAATGAAATATACATTTGATGGTAAGTAGGCGATAGTAGCATCCTACGTTGGCTGCAATAAACCAGTAGCTATTATTTTCTCAAGTTACGAAAGTGTAGCGAAGAATATAATTTTGTCTTATGCGCTAACATACTTTATTTGTCGCAAGAAAAGTTATTAATGAATAGGTTATTAAGGAAATTTGCAGATTAAAATGCGAACAGATTAACTTTACACAAAAAAGGAGCATTATTTTCTTAGATATGACTTATCATGTTTCCAGTAACAATTAACTTGAGAAATACATAGCTCTTATGTTTAGAATTTATTTCGTATTTTCAGTCGGAAAAGTTAAGGGTTAAATATTTGACCAGCATGACACCGCGCGATAATTTCAAAATAATAACAACCCTTACGCACGGAATCGCCCCATAAATTTTCCTCCACCCTTTTCTGAAAGGCGTTAAGTGAAATCTTCGTGACGTGTTCCAGTTCGTAATTCACACAAAAGTTTCGAGCGGCAACTGCAGGTCGGGGTGCTTATCGCACGTAGGTGTCGGTTGTTTCGCCGTGGTTGCCCCTTGCAGGTAGGCAGCCAAAGTGGCGCTCGTGCACCGCGGGGTGGGTGGCCGGAGGACCGCAGGCGGAGAGATACGGAACCGGTGATAAAAGAAAATGAGTGGGAGGGGGTTGGACTGAGGTGGTTGGCTGGCTCTATCAGTGGCGATCTGGAAGGTTGATTGAAAACTGTCGTGCAGCGGCAGCGTTGGGTTCTGTTACAAAATAGGGGAGGGTAGTTGGTGGGTAGGGGGTGGCGCCTGTGGTAACTAGGGGCTGCTTAGCGCCGGCTTGACGCCGTCACGCGTGCTATACAGGCGCACGTCATCGCGTCCACGCAAGATTGTGGTGACTGGCCGGGCTGAGAGACGCCGTTCTTGTTGTAGCGGACAAGAACTTTCCGCAAGTTTGTCCAAGGCTCGGTTTCAGTCGCCATACTGAATTTGATTATTTTTCCCTTTTTTGGAATTCTGAGAAGAAATATGATAAATGGGTGACTACACCGCAAATTCTTTTTGGGCTCCCTTGAGCAACAGTACAAGCACGGCAATAGAGCTAGTAATGTATGGTTAGGTCGCAATTTGTCGAGTAAATTATGGATTAAAAAAATATATATGTCAGACATATTGCGGCATAATTATATGTTAACAACTAAATCGCAAGGTCTGTACTGTAGCGAGGTGTAAATAGAATTTTAGGTATAATCGCATATTAAACATTTTTTCTCTTTAGAATTAAAAAAAAAGTCTAAAAATTATAAAATTCAATATGGCGACTGAAACTAAGCCTTAAGGGTGTTCAAGTAGCAAAAATACATAATTTCTTATTTGTACGGCATAGTGTTAGTTTTACATGCGTTAATCGTGACTAGATTTTACATGTGAATAATTTTTGCTCTCATAGTCTTTCCATAGCTGCATGTCGAAGTCAAGATTTACTAGTTACGGGAACAAGGAAATGACAAAAAACATCTGACTAACTGAAATAAAATAGCTTACGCTTAAATAAAGTCCTTGGGCCATGCGGTAAAAGATTTAAAAACACGCATTGTAATTCCTTTGCATTTTGTTTTAAATATTCTGAAAATAACGAAAATTGTCTTAACTTAAAGATTTTTTATAGAAAGGGACTTTGTTGTGTGTTTTGATACATTTTAGCATATAGCCCATAATGTCTTATTTCATTGTCAATTATTTCATTCGAGTAAGTCAGATGGTTTTTGTTATTTGTATGTTCCCGTTACTTGCAAATCTTGCCTTTGAAATGCCGCTATGGGAAAACTATGAGAGCTAAAAATTATTCACATGTAAAATGCAGTCACAATTAACGTCTGTAAAACTAACACTATGCCGTACAAATATAAAAATATGTATTTTTGCTACTTGAACACCCTTAAGTGTCTTCCAGAGTGAAAAAAATAGGTCAGCCAGTTTTCCTACTGTTGCATTTCAAAGTTAAGGGCGCGGTCTACCGCAATTTTCATCGCCATTTTTTTTATTCTTATTTGTACCGGATATTTTTTTTCTTATTTTAACACAAAATGTGACTAAATTCTGCTCTTATGAAATTTTTTTATCTCTCATAGTTTTCGCGTAATGGCTTGTGAAAGTCATATTTAGTCATTTTTCTGTTTTAACGACTACACTAAAACCAACTGAGATACTAAACTCAAAAAAATCACAGTGGATAAAGACATTACAGGCTACGATGTCATGGTCATAAAATTGAAGAATAAAAATAATTTGTATTTAAAAAAAAAGCTGAAACTAAAAATAAAAATTTAAAAAAATTCAATAATTTTTTTTAAATACAAATAATTTTTATTCTCTAATTTTATGAGCATGTTATTGTTGCCTGCAATGTCTCTATCCACTGTGATTTTTTTTTTTAGTTTAGTATATCAGTTGGTTTTAGTGTAGTCGTTAAAACGGAAACATGCAAATATGACTTTAACAAGCCATTACGCGAAAACTGTGAGAGATAAAAAAATTTCATAAGAGCCAAATTTAGTCACATTTTGTGTCGAAAATACGAAAAAAAAATATCTGGTACAAATACAAAATAAAATAATAGTGACGAAAATTGTGGTAGACCGCGCCCTAAAAATGAGCATGTTTTTAGTTCATACAAACCTCGAAAATCAACCAACATAACGAAACGAAATAATACACGGCGAAAGTACGTCACGGGAAAGGGCTTTAAGCATATGAAAACTCAATTCAAAAAATATTGTATTTAAAAAAGTCTAAATATAGGAAACATGTTCAAAATTTCAGAAATTAAAAAAAATACAAAACATAGTTTGAGTGTGTTTTTATATAGGCCCTATGTAAAACCCTAGCCTTTTACATGTACAATTACTTTGAATTATTTCGTTTCATTACGTAGATTGGCTTTTGAGTTGTGTATGGACTAAGAAAATGTAAATGTTGACTTTGAAATGCCGTCATGGAAAAACTGGCTGAGCAAACTATTTTAAAGAATATTATGTACTCCCAAGTAATGCCAACAAAACAAGCACGGTTTCACACATATATAAATTATTATATTTACCCTTTGGAACCTCCTAGACAATTTAATTGTATATTGAGTTTTTGAGCCGTAACATTTATTCCAGACTGTATTATAAAAATTTTCTCTTCGACAAAAACAGGATATGTTCATGCTAAACTGCTTGACTTAAATAATATTGGAATCGTTCATTAATTTGTCATGTAGAATCATTGCAAGAGTATTCTTTAAAGTTAACCTGTAACTCTCTTACAATGATTCTGCATGACAAATTAATTAATGATCACATTATTATTTACATCAAGTAGTTTACTAAGAATATATCCTATGCTTTGTCGAAGTGAAAATTTTGATAATACAGTTTGAAAAAAAGGTTATGGTTCAAAAACTGTAAACACAATAAAATGGTCTAACGCTCCCCCTTAGGGATAACATCTTTGAAAACAGATCTTGATGCCATGGGCTTTAATGAAAACGGATGAGCATACGCACATACCCCATTGCGCACTAACATTGTGTTTTGTGAAAATCAAACCAACTGCTAAAATACAATTCGAGATAATATATTAAACAAATTGCACTTAAGAAACGATTTGTATAAATGGCTCTACACCATAGGAATTTCTAGCTTGAATACGAAAATATAATTATTTTCCCGAAACGCACCAGTCTTCCAATTAGCTTAAACCAAACTTGTCACCAAGTATTAAAAGGGTTTTCTCTGCAGTTGAAATTTTTTTCACGATATGAAACTCATTACGACTCCTTGTTTTGTGTAATTTGTCCACCTTTCTTATTTGGCATTTCTTATTCACTTTTCTCTCGGTATGTTAATTTAAAAAAAGACTTTTGTGAGAATACGTAAGCGTTTGTGTCTCGCCTTTATATTCGGCCAAACTCTTTGTCCCTATTGAAATAATTTTGATAAAGCTTGTTAAAACGTTAATCAAGAAGTAATAAAGAACAAATGCAGCATGATTAGTGACAGCGGCTCCTTAACTAAACCCCTCGTGGTTAGTACACCGACTCTAACTAAATACATCGAGTGTTAGGTTAAAAAAATTGTGCATATATATTAAACAATTCGATCTCAAATATTTCATTTACAAGTTTTTAAAATGCAATAACGTTGATATTTACTAACTGTCGTGGCTACAGCCTTTATACAGGCTAATTTTTTACTAAACGTAATACCAAATTATAGTGTTAATATGTCTTGCTCTATACTAGGAAATAAAGCTTTACTGCAATTAATATTTATTGAACTAAGGTCCAATGATTTTTATGAATTAATTGTATTTATCATAAGCATTTATGTATGGTGATTTTGCTGTTTCTGTAAGGCGTTGTAAGTTTGTTAGAAATTTAGAATTGATTCGTATGAAGACTATGAGTATTAAACGCAAATGAAAACTGTATGTGCTGGTAAACTTATTCAGTGTTTATAAACACCGTACCATTCTTGTGAAAATTAAAGTTTGCGGTGTAAATACATTTTATGGTACACAATACTGTAGTTTTATGGTATCCTGCGATAAGTACCAGTGTGCTAGCACGAGCAACGTCGTTCATAACGCATTAGTTAATAGCTTCGTCTGCTGACAGATTTATTTTGAGGCATTTTATAATGATTTGCTGATATTTGTGGTATTTTTGTAACTGAAACGTCAGTTGGTATCTCCAGGTTTCTGAAATTCAAAATAAAAGAAATGAAACGAGAAAACCTAGATAACAGTTTCTGCCATTTTAATTAGTAGACATTCTACAACAGCAATTGGTTCGTTTCTCAAAATCACTGACACCACAATAAAAGTTAGAAATTTTGTCCTACGCCACTGGGTCACATAAATATGTCACTCTGCAATGTGTTGTACTATAACAAAGTTGGTTAAACTGTTGTTTTCGATTGCCGTTTTTTTTTTCCATATTTGAAGATTAGCTTCTAGAATCCGGAAACTGTAAACTGATGGCTTAAACACTTGTTTATTTTCCCTGTTCACTGTTACTAATAACACGAATATGTTTTTACATAAAAATGTTTTTATATGTGTTATCGAAACTTAAAATGTTATTTGTATTTTCTAAAATATACCTCCGTGTCCCTTGAAAATACATTTCCGGAATTCAAAAGCCTTACATTTCCCTGGATTCCCTCGGGATCCCTCAAAAAGCACTGTATCAAGTCACCGACGGATACTCAAACTCGCAAACTCTTCACACTTTTAATTGCAGAAGTAATTCTTCGGGAGTTAGTTCCAGAGACTACGTCGTCGCAAATGTACTTAATTCGCAAAGCACGGACGCAGATGCTTTCACGGTAATTGCATCAAATGGCAGTCATTATAACCGAGTTGACTGAAACTTCCTGTCGTAATATCCAAGATAACGTCTTATTTAGGCCATCCATCAAAAAGTACAACTTTACTTTTGTTCAGTCCGATAAAAAAATGTTCAAAAGCAGAGTAATTAAACATAGTCAAATTATGAAAGTTACTGCATTTGTATTTCCAAAAGGAATTAAATATTTTTAAACGTTCTTTCTTGCCACTTACCGAATTAGCAAAATAAAAAGTATCATTCTAGTTTGGTTTGCCAGTTACTCGTAACTAAAGATTTCATCCGTTATGTTCATTATGGTATTTTTGTCTAATTCTTTGAGTTAATTTAGTTTATGTGTAAATCGTAAAAATTCTTCTTGTCTCACTCTTGGTATGTCATGATTGATCAATATTTATCTAATTATGTCTGTTATAACTCGCCGCTGTGTAATCGTTCGTTTTTACAAAATATGTTTCAATTAACTTCTCAGAGCTGATAGGCAAATAAGAAATAATTCCAAAACTATATAGTTATGTCGAAACTATTTTATTTATCAAATATACTTATATGTTTGATATATTTTTCTATCCTTAAGAAATGTATGTTGTCAATAGTATTAAACACATATATTTGGATTATAAGTTTTAATATGTTATTAGTACAATTATAAATGCATCATACCTTAATTTACGCATAAAACATCGGAAAAAATGCTGAAGATTTCTACGAAAAAGTGTTTTTAATTTTTGGAAATTTATTTCAGAAAAAGATAGTTTCAGATGCATTTGATTTAAAACAACAACACAATTTTCTGATAGTAACATCCATGCTGACAATTATACTTATTTATATTCTCATACAAATGTAATTGGATGAATTCTTAACAATTTTAATTTCCTAAAGTAAACTATAATTTGCACACAGAAACCTGTGATTTCGAGGTATATGGACCAAGAACTTTGTGTTTTGAAGGTAATACTTTCGAGAACTCGGAATCTGAGAGGTCCTCCTGACTAACGAGGCCTCGAATGTAACATTCCATTCAAACTTCACAAAGAAAACGTATTAAAACCACAGGCTTACTTTGACTCCGCTTTGTCGACTCCATTAAAAGGGACAATCCCAACGGAAATGAAACACACGTCTTTTTTTTTTTGCGCAGTTGGTATGGAAGCTGTATTTGAAGAGCGACATCCCGTAGAGAGATGGAGAGGTAGTAGAAATGAATGTTTTATGCCTTGTACTCACACTGCACTCTGTTCTGAATCATTCCCAAGAGGCGGGAAATATTTCCCAATGTTCTGTGTTGGTTGGCTGCACTTTCTCTACTGATACATTGCAAATACGAGTTTTTCAAACGTTCGCATTCGGCGTGTATTTCCTGGAAGTGTATTTTAGTATGAAAATCTTCGCAATCTATTAATTATTTCATGCTTTATCCCTAATATGTAATTAAAAATTTATATTTCATAAATCAATTATTAGATAAATATTTTATTTTTAATAAATCATTGTATATTGTAATATTTCCCAACAAACTTTTTTGCAGCACTCTTTTGATTGCAAAAGTTTTCATTAAAATTTGTACAATAAGAATTATTTTTTTATTTATTTTCCCGTATACGCTGTGTAGAAGACAACTTGGTAGGCGAATTATTGTACTTTACACGTGAAAAACACGTAATATTGTCAAGATATACTTGCGAAGGATAAAATGACGTTTAAAATAATGTCCTTCCGGTGTGTGCACACATTTTATGTGACTATCTGCGTATGTGTGTGTGTGTTGTGAAGGTAGGCGCACGTGTCATTGTGTTTTGTTTTGTGTCCCTTATAATTGTTTTACGCTGAAATTATTATAAAAACCTAAAAACAATAATATAAGTTGTTACCAAATAAAGTCATATGACTTATATGTGTTTTGCTCATACCGAGATCATATTTTTAACATGACGATGATGTCATACTTCTACTCCTTTTTCGAGGCCTACATTTTGGCTTGCATGACAGAAGATATCGCAAAACCCTCTTCGAGTAATGTTGAATACTTCATTTTCTATGCTGTTACATTTTCCGAGACAAAATATTTTATGGTTTCGGCTAGTTATAATTTAGTTATTTAAACATGTTTTCCTGGAACTGTAAGGATTTTGTGTCGAAAAAGAATGAGCCAAATTTGTAAAATGGTTTCTTAACAAAATTGTCAGACGGGTTTACTGTATATGCCCTCTTTTTAAGACTTAAAGAGTAAATCTTGAGAAATCATTTGATAGCCTATATGCGATTAAAGCATAAATGAAAAACTATGCCTGCCACAATAAGATTTTTCGACAAGCAACATTTTTCTGAGCGTCCGGTTAGTATAGCCAAGGGGATTTGTTGTTTCACAATTTGTATTCTCAGTGAAAAATGTATTGGAATATCTAGAAGCTTATAAAATTTAACATCATCAGTAGAAGAAATCTCTTGTTTTACATCAGAGAAAATTAACGACAGGAAACGGTACACGTGGGCGCCAGAGCTCAGACCCCTCATAAATAATAACCTGAGACAATTAAAGTTTCAAGCGAAACTTCGTCCAATTTGAGAGATTCAAGATTCTTCAGTCAGTTGTTGGGAGAGGAGATTTCGATTTAATCCTCCTCAACCTGCAGCCCCTCAGCTGGGTTTATTTGTGGACTCTCTTACGTTCGCCAGTCAAGTTTGCAAATAACGGCACTGACGCAAGAGAACTTCCTACGTTTTGTTTCGCGAGGTAAGTATGGATAAAGCTGCTCTCCTCGCGGGGAGTGTGAATTATTTACGGCCCGCTTCAGAAGGTACGGCGAGCTCAAGTCGCAACTTGCAGCAGGAATTAATGGGCCTTCGGGATGATCCGTCAGGACGTTCGGGGGAAAGGGGAAGGTAAACTTGGTAACAAGTGGGGGATGGGGCGTTGCCGCTAAATATGGCTTTGCCGCGTCGCTGCGAAGTTGTTTCCGCTCCGATGCGCGACGGCTGAGTTCATCAAGCAGTTCCTCTGTCCTCGCCCCTCCTCGTTCGTTTGTCCCCCTACCTAGACTCCCTTTCAGATGTAGCGAGTCACAATTCTACCCCAGCCTTCCGCATCCCTTCCCCCAATCTTTCACTTCCAATCGTAAGCAATTAGATCTGTCTTCTTTTTTCCCGGAGACCCCTTCCCCATGCCTGTAACAGGCTCAGGAAATCAGCTGGAGATTTCCAGCCGACTGCTCCAGACAAAACTCTCTGGCCTGTGAGACTCCAGGAGCGCCCCTCGTCGCCAACCCTACGTTTGGAAAGCAAACAGGGACAAAACACGAGTTTGGGAACAGCTTCCACGACACAATGGGGGCTGGCCGACAGAAACTTCTGGGAGGACTCCAGCCAAGCAGAACTCCTGTCTCGACACGGGAAGAAAACAGCGGCAATGGTCGGGCGCGAGCTATACTCACTTCGGTAGGAAACAAATAACGCCTAGGAACAGCCCTGGAGTCTGATGAAGAAGACGGGGTGTGTAAATTATCGCTGAGAAATTTACTGGAATACCCATAAAAACAAACACACGAAATAACACTCCCATGAAAATGAAATCCACAACGAGTTCCCTCCGTCTGACAGGTTCACATTGTGTTTGAGAGAAGGCCAGGGTGAAGGTTGGGCCAGCTGCTCGACAAGCGAGTATGCCTGTCGCTCTCCGACCCGAGGAATTGATGAAGTGAGACGAGTTTGGTGCAGCGATGTGACGAGAGGGACGGGGGAAACTGGAGTACCCCGAATAAACCCACCGGCCAACGGCAACGCCCGCCATGTTTCCCACATGCGAAAAATCCGAGACTGGACTGACCGGGGATCGAACCCGGATCGCCTAGACGGGGGACAAGACCACTGCGACCCCCTTAGTAAAACAGACAAAATATTTGCTTACAAAGATAACAGAACATTTTATGGAGAAGGTTAACAGGTTCAACTAGCATTTCTGCTGGACTCTACAGCCCTATGTACTTCCTGTAGTCAACGGCAGGTTCATTGTCTGCTGCTGCAGTGAGGGCGTGTGAGAATGACATTTTCATGCAGCTTTGTTATTGGTGCGGATTCCGCAAGGTCGAGTTTCATAGACAGTGATCCAAGCGCGGAAGCTACTCACACGTTTTGGTGCCTGACATCTATCGTCGACTTCTCATGTGAATTTTGCGAAATTTCCGTGTCTCCGAGGATTTATATTTTGAGTATCTTTTGATTTGGTACTTAGACGCTATCTTCTGCGGTCGCACTAAACATTGGGCGGGCAGTTGAGAAGAATGTCTGAATATTTCACCTCTGTATGAGTGTATATATATGTGTGTGTGTGTATGTATGTGTGATTTCTTTATGAGTGGCTAATTATTATATTTTAATTTATACACATGTACACAGTAGTTGATTGGTCTAAGTTTGCCTTACATTTTTCCTTTTTTTTTTTCTTTTGAAGATTCCTTTTCAACATATTCTTATTTGCAAACTTGTTAAATTTCTCGTGTTTTTTTAACGGTTCTCAGAACAAGAATAAACTAAGGATGCATAATAAATTTATTTAATTTTTAAACAACAAGTATTGGATTCGAATTATTTACAGAAGTTCGTTTTAAAATTACTTAAATTTTGATCGTGATTTTATTTTCAAAATTTCTAATTTAAACATCGCTATTTAAAACCACCAGAAACGAACTCGAAAAATCTTTAAGCACCCCATTAATATTAAATATATCCGCAAAATGAGTTCAAGCTTGTTTATCGCCCGTATTGTTACGATTAGTAATTGGATCTTTCAAAAGCGAAGTTTCTATTACGGAGTCTTATCCGGCTTTGTGAGCTGTCGAAGTTTTTGTCTTCGTATCCGCTCAAGACTACGCTCTCTC
This sequence comes from Medauroidea extradentata, assembly GCA_003012365.1. Classification (NCBI taxonomy): domain Eukaryota; kingdom Metazoa; phylum Arthropoda; class Insecta; order Phasmatodea; family Phasmatidae; genus Medauroidea; species Medauroidea extradentata. The sequence continues at coordinate 32,055 of PNEQ01092384.1, forward strand.
AAAGTTTCTCTTCTAACCATTTGTGATCGTGAAGGAACATTCAAGGCAATTATTCAAAACAGGATATGGCGATACTTGACAATTTAAAGTCTCAAGTAAGAGTCTACTTTTTTGTGTGTTTTAAGCCTGCTAACGAATTATCTTAAATAACGGCATATTTGTTTTGTCTGTTTTTACGGAAAAAATTAAATAAATGCATATTTTAGAACGTAAGATCCCCCGTTCTGTTCCAAACTCTAAGTACGAAGATGATTCAAAAGGTTGTTTTACCGTGATTGATAGTTTTTTAAACTATTTTTTTCCTTACACAGCACTTTTAAATTAATATTTACAACGAAAAGCACACTACGATTTCTTATTTAAATCTTAACTAATGGTACCCTCTGTACGAGTGTCACAGAGCTTAGTGAGTTTATATAATGTTTTTGTCTTGTCAGAGTAAGTCGAATGTAAACTGACATAAATTATGAATGTATTATATTTATATGCACTTTACATGACTGTATTCTTAGAAATACAAATTAAAAATAATTATAACTTATATAAATATTTATTTCCTATATGTATTGTGTATATATTACTGTTATGGAGTCAAATGACACGTAGGACCTAAACAAAAATTGTATGATATTTCTTACATTTAGCATGTGGTCTTTGATTTAATTTACGTACCATTTGAACTTATACTGAATGTGAACTGAAAATTAATTACATATAATTTTGCGACTACGACAATTTTCACTTATACGTGTAATTTTTTAAAGAGGGTAAAACAGTACTGTACGTCAATTTAGATTTTTTGGGTAGTTAAAATTAATTGTATGTTCAAGTGTCGTACACACCTCTTGCAGGAGTGATAAATGTGTGTTTGTATTGGCAAAGGACTCCCAACATTTTCGCAGAAACGATTGTTTCACCCCTCTGACTACCCAGTCATAGAAACGCTGAGAGCTTTACCGTGTTGGCCAATTACTAATCGCGTTCCCGTCTATTAGCCATTCATGCCTTGGAACTTTCCTTTAGGGTTGGGGGACATCTTGATAAAAAAAACATCATTTCGAAGGTATAAGATTTATTTCAACTACGTATTTACAATTCATTGTACCGTAAATAGTCTGCGTTTGTGTGCGTTATAGAATAAAACAATGGAGCTCTATGGGTGCTGCTGACCAGCGTATAGTTAATGCAGTGCCCTCTTTATGCGCAAGACATTCAACTACCGTTCAGTGATTTTAATTCATTTGTGGGAAGTATGTTTTTTTTTGTCCAAACGTATGTTCCGTCTTTGTGTATTTTCTTGCGGTTCATATTTTCCAAAATAATTCCGTCAGAGAAAGCCACTATTAGTGTTTTTTCTCAAGGCCCGAAAATACAATTTACGAGTATTTCTGTATGCCGTATTTTATTATTTATAGCAACAAAGTTTAAAGTATGTGTTTTACTGTAGATAAAGCAAATGCAATGTTCGTCATGTTATCATAAAATGAGTGACTTCTTCTCATTGCAAAGTTTTTAAGGCGTTGGTACATTATACCCTTAAAAATTCTATGTGTCAACCTTGTAGCAAATGAGTTTTAAACAAAAAAAAAACATGAAATAACTACTCGAATGATCAAATGCATCGATCCTCGTTCAAATGAATATTTCAAGAGAAACGTATTTACAAACCTCTTACACTAAAAGGTATCGTCAATTTATTCTTTGATACTTGGTATCTTAATTTCAAATTTTAATTTACTAAAAAAATCAAGGAACTAAATTGTTTTCATTATCACTTTCTGCCGAAGTTTTTCTTGATAATTTTTACACATTCAATATATTTGGTTCTGGAAATTTATCTTAGAAATTGATTTTCAAGTACGCAGTATTATTGACAATGATTCTCCATTCCAGGTTGCTATGCAGAGACCTAAATACCAAGAATTTAACAGTACTATTACGTTTGTACAGTAAATAATTTAAAATATATCGTAGAAGTTAAGTATGGCTTGACATCTCTATTGCTTATTAAACTACTAATGCAAATACAAAGGTTTTCCGAAAATATCGCCTTTTTAGTTCCCAAATTATAAAGTACGTACATTAATATAGTACACCTCTCATTTACTCTATAAATTTAGGTTGAATTTGTGTCCTATTCTTATTTTACGAAACTATTATTACGTTCATAAAGTCTATATTACGCAACATGTGCCAACTTTTGCGTTCGCGTCACAGTGTTCTAACTGTATTTTGGTTGTGTTATTTGATTTGGCATTTTTTTATCTCTAACCAGTTGTAATTATTAATGAACTATTTAAATTGAATTTTAGTTAATAAAACAAATATAAATTTGGCAATATAATAGTGATTTTGAATCTCTTAGTTTTTTGTGTTGGTCTCTGTTTCTTCAGCTAAACTTGTCAGTTACGAGGTTTGTTTACAGCGTACGAAAATACGCATAACTTTCCATGCATATTTTGAGTTTTAAATTTATATAGCTGTAGCACGTAACGTTCTATTATTGATGTGAACGCAACATTTTTAATGAAGACAAGCAAATGCATCTTCGGTTTTGTGCCATTCACATAACGTTTTATGCCAACATGATAAACGGAGCAAGTAAAATATTTTTCTATGAAAACTTTGTGAATTGAGGTTAAGAATACTGAATAAAACATTATTTTAATGTTGTATTTTCTTGTAAAAATGTTTTCTCTACTTTACATTATTTTTTACCTTTGGTAAATATTAATATCAATTAGGGAATACATCCCTGTTGAAATTCACTCCCATTTATTTAAGGCAATGATAATTATACAGTAATATACCTTCTTCTCACTCACCAGCGGGCTATTTCATACCCTTCAACGTATTTCTTCACCTAGCTTACAACCACGTATTTTAAATGTGGACTAAATATTTTTTAAAAAATATTAACTGGATAAATGTAAACGTAAATATTTTAAACGCACGCCATTTTATTTCTAAAGTTTTTAAAGACAAATAGCGTTGAGTAGGGTTCTTAAAAAAATTCCATCATATTTTGTTTTTGTATAAAATAATTTCATCTAAATTTTAGAACATTGCCGCATACAGGAAAAAATTCATCTGTGGGTTGCTGCATCCACTATACATCTTTGATTATGTGTACTTTAGTGACTATCATTTAAAATTTTATATGATTTGATAGAATATATTTTAAAACACTCGACTTTTATATTTATTTACAAAATTACACTGTAATATTTGTGTCGGCCAAAGTTGCAGTAGTTTATGGTAAGTATTTACAATTTTAAAATGTATATTTTTATATAGCTCCTTAACTGCTAGCTTGAAAGGTATAAGCTCTTAAGGGGGGATTTCACGCAAAATTATTATTTTAATAATTTCATGCTTGTACGAGATATGGTTTCTTTTGTAGACATATGTTGTAACAATTTTTCACTGTAATGAAAATTTTCTATCTTTCATAGTTTTCGTAAAATGGAAAGTGAAAGCCAAAATTTGCATGGAACGGTTTTATACAAGAAACGAAACAATTCGCACTAGAGAAGTGTCTCGGGCAACAACTTGACTTGTATAAAAACATTGTTTTGTATTTTTTGTATTTTTTTTAAATACACAATGTTGACAATTTTTACTTTTATCTCAGCAGTTTTTCAAAAATACAAAATGTTTTCAATGCGATTTTTTTTATCTACGTCAAGACGAAGCCCGCGATACTGTTTTTCAGTGGGAATTTTTTCATTTCTGTACGTCAGTTGGTTTTCGTTTCTTGTATAAAACGGGTTTGTGCAAATTTTGGCTTTTAAATGCCGTTATAGAGAAACTATGAAAACTAAAATATTTTCATTACTGTGAAATATAGTCACAGTTTGTGCCTATAAAACAAACAAAGTCTCGTACAAATATAGAATTTATTAAGACAATTAAATTTTGCATTGAGATCTCCCTTAAAAACAGTTGTTTTAATTTCACTGCAACTAGAAACATTATTGGCAAAAAAAGGGGTAAGTACAGAAAAAGGGAGACGCAATAAACAAGTTAAAACCTGCAAAAGTTTTTTGTTCACTTGGGTACTTTGAAAAATCCAGGAAAGGGAAATTTTCAACCTGCAGATTAAGTAGGCAGTAAGAACTTAGTTGAAAATAATTTTTGACAAGCATGTAATTTTTTCTTATGGCAAAATGTTCTGTGAGTACGTAGGCACTTGTTTCTTTAGTTTTAATTTTCCTTGCTGAACATTTTCTTTTTCGTACATAGGACTTTTTTTTTTTTTTTTTTTTTTTTTTTTTTTTTTTTTTTTTTTTTTTTTTTTTTTTTTTTTTTTTTTTTTTTTTTTTTTTTTTGGAGTTCTGATAAAAATAAATGGCGACATCGCGCTCTCAAGACTTCGTACTCAGCAGAGTGGAAAAAGAAAATTAAGCAAATTATTTTCTTACGAGCAGGAAAATTAACCAAGACGAATGCAGAACTTCGTCTTGCTACGGAGGAAAAGACATTAAAAATGTGTCCGAATAGCGAAAAATGAGCAGAGGCATGGAAATGTAAATTTTTCTAGCTAAGAACTGTATCTTATTTCTCCCTTCCCCCTTGCTTATATTTCCTCAGCATTTTTAACCCTATTACTCACTTCTGTAAGACTTAGAGTTCTCGCATCAGATCTGCATTTATATTAAAACATTTCCTTATGCCTGGCTGATGATAATTTTAAACAGTTTTGCTTGCTAGTGTGCAAATACGCCCGAATAATTAACACAACTTTCAACGTTTATAAGCTAATGAGCTCCTCGCACGCTTAACGCGTTCTTCTGAAATTATTTCTGTACTTTGTTTCTGAAAAAAAAGGGGGGGGGGTTAGTTTAAATTATATTTTTTTCCTTAAAATTTTGCAAACTTGGGGAATCTTAAGAAGTAATATCAAATAAAAGCCATAGTTAAACTTAAATTTACATCCGTTATTGAGTATAGCCTGGAAGATACAGACGCAGGTATTTATAGACTAGCAATTACATTTTATGTCACATTTACCAATTAGTCAAAGTTATAATTGCTTCAGCAAATATGATGAATTCTATTGTTTTAATGTTCGTATATTCTCTCGCATAATTTTTGACAGGCTTATTTATTTCTTCATTATCGAAGACATTTTTGAAATATTTTTTAGACGCTAAACGTTGCAAAAGTAAGTGACTGACAATCTAGTTAATGGTGAAACAGACAAGTGAGAAAGAAAATTTTTTTTTTCTCTCGATATACAATCTCAAATTTATACTGACTCTGGACTGAATTTTACGTAACCCAATCGGTTTAAGCAACATATTTCAGAGAAATAATTTTTTTTTATTTCGTTTGTTTACTCTCATTGTACAACAATATACGATAAACATTTTGTGCGTTTTGGCAACCCAAGAGACATAAAATATAATTTAAAATTGTACTTGGAACATAGTACACGGATAACCAAATGTACAATCGTTTGAGCGTTCAATGCAAGTCGTGATAACGGAATGGAAATTGCTGGAATAGTTAGCACGAACTTACGAAATGTAGAATGTAAGGCTTAGAGGTGATAATGCATGAGGTGTGCAGGAAAGTGTAGTCTATAGTGTATACTTGCTTTCAGACCTTGATAATATTTCTTGTGATCATAATAACAAAATTTAAAGCACGCTAAACTACAGAACTACTATACTGTTACATAAACCCGTTGCCTCTATGTCAAAATAAGACTCCAAATTTGTACTTACCGGAATCAGTACCTGCCAACTTCGAATTCTTCAATTTTCGCTGTAAGTTCCATGCAAGGAGATTTATTAAAATATCATGCAGGCATGGCACAGGTATTACAAAATTAAGAGTTATCAAATTGTCACACCTTCCATACCTTTCTTAGTTTTAGACAGTTACCTTTCAGAGGAAGAAATATTTTTTACGACATTGTCACAGGTATAGATGTCCACTGGCTTCTCGAAGCATAAACATCGTAGATAATTTGTAGGGTAAATAAATGCAGAAGTTACGTTATTCCTACATGGCAGGTACTGATCCCACTTAACATGATACTACCTTAGGAAACCGACATAGTAATAATTACTTTTAAATTTAGCACGCCATTGTTTAGGTACGAGTGTTAAGAAATAAGGTAATGTTAGATCATGTTACCAAACTTGTGTTGGAAGAAGTATTGTTAAGAGCGCGGTCTACCGCAATTTTCATCACCATGTTTGTATTTTTATATTTGTACCTGTTATTTTTGTCTTGTTTTAGACACAAAATGTGACCAAATTTTCCTCTTATAAAATTTTTTTAATCTCGCAGAGTTTTGGCGTAATGGCTCGTTAAAGTAAAAATGTACACGCTTCCGTAAGGAGACGCTAAAACCAACTCACTTACCAAATTGAAAAAAAAAAAAATCACAGTGAATTACGATGTTGTAGGCTACAAATTCAGCTATGTTTAACAACAAAGTAAAATAGATTTGTCTTTCAAATACATTTTTGAATTTTTAGAATTTTTATCTTGAATTTCAGAATTTTATTCAAATACAAAAAAATGTTTATTCATTATTTTTATGTACGTAACATTGTATCTTTCGACATCTTTATCCACTGTGCATTTTTTTCAGTTTCGTATCTCAGTTGGTTTTAGCGTAGTCCTTAATTAAAACGGAAACATGCAAATTTTGACTTTAACGAGCAATTACGCGAAAACTATGAGAGATAAAAAAATGTCATAAGAGGCAAATTTAGACACATTTTGTGTCTAAAATAATAAAAAAAAATATTTGGTACAAATAAAAAATAAAAACGTGGTGATGAAAATTGCGGTTGACCGGGCCTTTAATTTCTTTATTTATAACCTGAAGAATTGTTAGTGTCCCATTTTGTGTATGGATTAAATGTTCTTATAATTTTTAGGAATTTTTTTACAGAGTGCACAAACATTACTCGGTAGACAGAGTTTTACTGCCTCGCTCTTGAGTCTTGCAGTGATTTCAAAAATGTTTTTTTAACGTGAATTAATACATATATTAAAAATTCATTCTTACAGATTTAACACTTACGTATTCACGATTGTAACTGAATTTTTCTGTTACATTACATCAAACGGATTTTTAGATTTTCGCCCCTAAAATGTCACAGTTTGTTGTCAAAATAAGTAGAAATTAAGTAAAATAATTTTTTTGCTAGCAAACGGTACATTAGTTTGAAAATTCTCTGCCAACATTGTGTATCATGTGACTGTACACAGTCTCAAAATTTTTCGAAGCATTTGGTTAAAAATTGTTTGAGTTATTTGCAATTGTTCGAAATAAATGATTAATCATGGCCTTAATCCACAACTGCTGTGAGACATGCCAGTTTAGGAAAAGTAATTTCAAGAACGTATATACACACTTGAGGGCAAGTGTGAGGTTTATTGCGTGTGCTTGAATTCCCTTAAGAGTACGTACTAGATAAATAAACGCTGAAAACATTAATTGATTTGTATATTTTTTTTTCGAAACCAATATCGATAAAATACTCGATGACAATCCTAGATAATGGTATTTGCCAACTTCATGAATAAGTATTTATCCAGAATTACTAATCCGTTATGCGTGATCTCTTGCGCCGCAGTTAAATACAAGGGGTTCCGGCGTCAGAGAGGCCCCGAGGGGGCCTAGCGGTCAGGCCTCTCGCATCCCACCAAGGTGATACGGGTTCGATTCCCGGCGGGGTCGGTCCCCGGATTTTCGCATGTGGGAATCGTGCCGGACGATGCCGCTGGTCGGCGGGTTTTCTCGGGGATCTGCCGTTTTCCCCTGCTCTTTCATTCCGGCGCTGCTCCATACTCACCTCATGTCACCCCTCACCAGCTTTAAAGACCTCGATGTTGAACGCTGACCAAAATATCTCACTCCAGCGTCAGAGACTGTGCCTCAGAAGTTCGTAACACTGGAAACAATTTTGTTTAAAACGTTAGCTAAAACTATTGTCTAGGATTGCTACTGTTTAATTTTCGTAAATTCGCTTCAAGAAACCTGCAGTTATAGATAAATGATTTTAGCGTTGAATTACGTACCACGCCCTGTTAAGGTCCCCGCCTACTGGCCGTGTGTTGGTGTGAGTGAGGCACGGCGCCAAGGGCGATGCTGACCGGCTGACTTGGCGTGGTAATACACTGAAACGTCTTGCAGTGATATATTATATACAGATCACTTGCCAGACTGACACTTTCAGTAGCGACCCTATCTGTTTATTGGTGGAAAGATGTAAGCGAAAAGTCCATTGTACGTTTCTAGAGTAGTTTGACAGAAATACCGTGGGTAGTTTTCCAGATATGACAGGTTGAAAAAGTTGTTTTTAGCTGTTTTGATGGGTTCCGAAACGGCTTTTCTAATTGATGCGATGCTTTGAAACTACCTTTCCGATGTCCTTTAATGTGTGTTTTCTCTTCGTACATTGACACAATGGGCACATGGAGAATAGTCTCGTAAAGAAACTTATTTACAAACACACTGCAAAGAATTTTAAATGCGTTGTAGGCTTTGCTCTTAAGGTTTTTCACTGCTAGACTTCCAACACGCAAAATACACGCACTCAGACTGTCAATATGATATCAAGGTCTTGCTAGAACTCGAGAGAGTTAAGGGTTGGTGTGGGGAGGGGGTGTAAGACTCCCTGCAAAATTATAATTGTTTGAATATTTTTTTGTTTTAACAAGACTTTGTTTTATAGACCTACGTTGTGACTATTATTTAGAGCAATGAAAATTTTCTAGTGTTCGTAGTTCTTGTATAGTGACATGTTGCAGCCAAACTTTGCATAAAACTGTTTTATACAAGAAATCAAAATCAACTGTCAAACAGAAATGAAATAATTCCCACTGAAGGACAGTATCGGGGGTGACGCGTAGACATGAATCAAACACTGGTTTAAAAATAGTTTTGAATTTTTGAAAAAGAAAAAAAAAGGCGAATTTGTAATAACAACAAATTGCCAATTTTCTATATTTAAAAAATAAAAAACCGTGTATTTATACATTTAAAATTGTAACCGTGACACTTCCCTTCATTGTGAATTATTTCGTTTCCGTAAGTCAGTCGGTTTTCGTTTCTGGTTCAAAAAATGTTACGCAAATTTTGGCTCCGACTTTCCGATATACAAAAACTATGAAAGATTGAAAGTTTTCACTAATGTAAATAAATAGCCACAACGAAGTTATACAAAACAACAATATCTCGCGCAAATAAAACATTATGAAACTAATCGAAAATTGCATGAACCCCCCTCCCTTTACCTTATATGATGTGAGTATGGGGTGGTAGCAGAATAGTAGGGTGGGGAGATTGGAAACACGCCGAGAAAACCCACTTGCAGATGGGAAGGCGTGCAACGTCTCCCGCATTCCTGTGAGTGTTTTGGAAGCTTCGGAAATGTGACTCTGCATGACTGACTTTGAAGTGTTCTTCTAGCTACTCGTTTCGTCAGAGAACGCAAGCGAGGTTTCCCGCTAACTCGAGCAGACGAACGGGAAATTGTTTATTCTTCGCCGCTGATGTCGGAGAAGTCTGTTTGCTTCACCTGACAACCTGTCAGTGACACGCGTAGCTTCTCTTTATCCCTCTGACCCCTTCCAGACACAAGCCGAACCTTCAATCGATAGGGACGCCGGACGGCCTACCGTGTCCGAAGAAACAATAAAACAGCTTACCAAGCTAGCCGTCCTAACAACATCACTTACATATCGTGCTCCATAACATGGTGACAATAGGAGCTTTTTCGCGAGTGAATAGGTAGTAAGCTGGTTACAAGTGTTTGCAGTGGAACGTTTTCAATTATAAACAAGCGCGTGAATGATTATTTGTTACCAAAATGGCCCAAACCGGGCGAGAAATTCAAAATTCTCTTCTGCTTTACTTAAGTAGCAGATAGTATTGAAGTTTTAGACATATTGACAACAACGTGGGCAGAAAACAATAATGTTTAACAAAATGGAGTCCCTACTTTGGTGTTAAAAAAATAAAACATTTAACATCAGAAAGATACAAGTATATTATCTTACAATCTTTGATTTATTATGTATTTTAAAAATAATCTTTTCAAACGCTAATATGAAAACAGCGTACTACAACGTTAACTACTTTATATTTACGCTCTATTACAAAACCAAGCGTGACTGTACATTATACACAAACGGCATTTACTGAACAACATCCTTCCCTGTAAACAAACCTTGTAACCTTACAAGCAACTCAAGTAGCCAAAAACTGTACAAGGCGGCAAACTATTTTCAGTGCAGTTGTTTACAACATTGGACGTACGCCATTCGGAAACTGGAAAAGTAACTGATTCTTCTGGCCAAATGTTCCAACAATTTGACTTTTCTTTGTAAATGTCGTAGTCATGGCGTGGTTCCGAAAGGACTCGTCATAAAGTGCCCAATCAACAGCAGGCAGGCCCGAAAAATAACAACTATAGCCAGTAAAAATCTCTTGAAAGAAAAAATTGCGTTCCACCACTGGTACGGCAATTGCGTACGTCCAATATTGTAAACAACTTCATACACTCCCATTGCATAAAACATTCAAAGACATGATATTTTCAGTGCGTTTGCAAACACTACTGCTACCGGAGTCGCGAAAATCATCTGGTCCCGAAACATGCTACTGACAGAAACTCCTATTGTTTGCTTTAGTTTTTCGACGTGAAAAGAAAATGATATCATGTAAAATATACACAGTTCGTTCAGGCCGATTAGAAATATGCTGACGAACCAATGTCAATATTTCCTAAATAATAATTATTGTATACTTACTGTAGTATACTAAAGTATATTACATTTTTACTACTTATTTTCACTTTTACGTGTGGAGTAAAATAGTAAAACTTTCATATATATACGTAAAGGTGTTGTGTTGACTCTACTGGAAGTGACGTACTAAAATACTTACGTTTAACAACCATTTAGTATAGAATTCAGATGTGAAGTTTATTAATATTTTAACCAAAATGAACCTAAACATGACTACACAAAAATAACATGTTAACTAAGAGAGGTATGGTTTGTGAATTTAGGGAAAGAAACAATACTACAATCAATATACCGTGCCATATACAACAGAAAGCATGAAATTACGCAGAATAGAGCCTGGGTTAGTTCATTTTTATTTAAAATAAAAAAAAAATTCTGCGTAGTAATAAATTCCAGTTGAAATTTCCGGCTTCTCTTGGTTACAGGGTTTCACTTAGGGTTGATGTTCGTTACTGGAATTCCACATTAATTTATCTAACATCGCAGTTTGTAGATGACGTGGTTCAGGCTCTATACCGCTGAATGGAACTGCTTTACCGATATTTCAGCTGCTGAAGACGTGTTGCTGGACCCACAACGATGTCACCTCGTCAGATACATGTAACGAGCTTCCTTCCTTCTCTCGGGACTGACATTTCCCGAACTCCGGCTGCTGCAGTTTAATCTTCAACGAGCCGATTGA
>PNEQ01092385.1:0-43502 GCA_003012365.1 Medauroidea extradentata
GTTGAAACATATTCCAAAGTCTGTGTAAATATATGTTGAAAGAGTTAAACCGTTTAGAATGCTGCGTAAGAAGGCGGCAACCAGTGAAATCGAACGTAGCTCCGTCGCTAGCGCGCCGCGAGCAGAATTCAAGCCGGTTGCGGGTGGGTAGGCAGCCCACTTGCCAGTTCTGTGTTGAATCGAAACACACTGTACAAACGTGATGCGCATTGATATGTTTCTTCCAAATATGATTATATGCAACTCGCTGCAATGCGTTTCAAGCGCAGGTAGATAGGAACCTTAAGGACACTGATTGGGTGAACACAGCCTCAGATATTGTTACAAAGTTTAGCCGGGAAGGGGAAGATAAAAAAGCGAGGGCTGAAAGGTAACAAGTTTATTAGAAATATAAGCTACAAGTAATAACAGTAATCCATAAACAGAGACGAGTGGAAAGATTAGGGTAATGTGAGACAGGAGATAGGTAAGGAATCGCTCTCCTTCCCTAAACCAACAGGAGACTCACCACTCGTGCCGCCGTTGAAGGTAAAGCTCTAGCCAGAGGGCCGCACCAGACTCGAACCCAGAGTCCCTACACTGAAAAAAAATACATATTAGTCACTGCAAAATATTTTGTTAAAATGAACCTTACCAAATATTTTTGTAGTGGTTACAAAATTTTTTTGTAGTCACTGCAAAATTTTATTGGGGACAGCAAAATTTTTTGTGGTCATAACAAAAAAATTTGGTAAGGTCCATTTTAACAAAATATTTTGTAGTGACTAATAAATACTTTTTTTCAGTGTAGGTGCGGTCGCCGCCGGAGCAGAAGACGCTCTCACCGACTCTTCTTCTCCAACACGGCCTCAGACAACCCTTCAAATACACCACTGTCAGAAAAAATTCTGAACAGCTGCCCCTTCAAAAGGCAATAATTCAGGATTAGTAAAGCAGTAAAACAAGGGACTTGATGTACACGCCCTTTGACGTCACACCGCATGGGAAGAGTACTGTGGGAAACAAATCTTGTTTACAAACACGCTGATTTGTTGGTTGGTGATAGCAGAAATAAAAAAAAATGTGCACTCATAGACTTGCACGTAAGTATACAAAATATTAGTTTAATTTCATGGATTGGATACGCAAATGCATAAGATCAACATTTACTCAAAAAAAGCGGCAAATTCCAAACAAATAATTAATTTTCTTTACATACATCTCATCCTGGACATGTGAAGCCAAACGACTGTATATTGCCAGTGTGAAGGTTATGTTAGGTTGTTGTCCCCATGGAGATAGGAATTGTTTCCCACACCAGACTGAAGTTCCGCCTTATTTCAAGTCGTCCAGTGTGGTTTAAAGAATCGGAAAAATTGCCCTGCCAATTGCGTTTCAAATAAAATTACTGCCAGAAAAATCCTGAAGTGCTGCCCTTCAAAGGAGTAACAATTCAGTCGCCCCAATCATATCATTCACCGTGTATCGTCGCATGATAGCAAGCCATACAGAAGCGGAAAAGTGTGGCAGTGTCTTTTCATAAAAGCGGTCCGTTACGAGGCTCTAGGCCAAGACCACTTCTTCTCTGTTTCTGTTTTACGAATCAGGTTGGTTTTCCAGATACAAAAGAAAAAAAACAGTTTTAATCTATATTTTATGTAGTTTCGGGAGGGGGGGGCAAACATTATTTTAAAAAGCATGATGTATATTTAAAAACAGTACAAGCGTAGTTCAAATTTATGTATAACGTTTTTTGCTTCGAAAAATTTGGCTACATAGTACATTTTGAGAGTTGTATTAACTTGAAAACATTCTAATCACCGCTACATACAGTAGTGCTAAATAGCATTATTTCGGCAATGTGCGCGTATCACAACATATTAATGAATAGGAAAAAATGTCTCTATATATGCTCGTAAGAAAAAATAACTAAGCAAGGTTAAAACATTTGCTCACTTAATTTTGAACCACGTACACCCTCCTTTGCATATTGCTCTGTATATTAGAAGGTTAAATAACTACGCGCGCAGTGCCCAGAACAGAATTTGTACCTTGACACATTGATGAAATATGCTCATTTGTTTGTGAAATTCCTGTTTAAAAAGCTGATAATTTCCTTATATTTATTTCAGAATGACGGGTAAAGGCTCGCCAATACCAAAACATCCAAGCTGTGCCAAGTTATACTTCAACACACCGCTAGGTGAGATGCAGTCTCTATTTTACCTTGTTTTTCATGTAAGCATATTTTAAGTAATTTAAGATGGTTTTTACTGTTTGCTTTGTGAATTTTGTTTAAGTGCCATACGGTAAATACAATTTTATGGCATCTGTACGCCAAATGCGTCCCTTAAATGAAATCCTCGACGAGAAATTTTTTTGTCCGCAGTAGAAAATCACAGAGGAAACAATATGGACTACGCCAGTAGGATACTCAAAAATAATACCGTCTTTAAGTGCAGAGAATAAATTGGCGTACGTTGTTTTCGTTGTAGTATTATTTCCTTGAACGCGTTGATAGACAACAACATTTCTATCAGTATTCAACCTGGAGTAGACTGAGAAACACGTATTGAAATGTTACTACACACACGGACTGGACTGAAGTAGGAATGTAGTGACTCAAAACACAATTTGACTTAAATTAACGAAGAAGAAGCGGTAACCATATTATTATTTTTTTTTGTAAAAGGTTAGAATTGTCGTGGGATAGATGCATTAAGTTGTTCAAATTATTTAAAATTGTGTGTAGTGCAAAATAAAACAAATATCCTGACAAATAATTTAAACGAAAGAAATTTTCATCTCTTGATTTTCCAACTGTCATTTATTTGTTCTGTAGTCCGGATGTCATCACTTTTTTACCTGCTAATCTGTATCGAAAATTTTACTATAAAAGCATTTCAGCCTACGTTTACTCTAAGTTCGCTCCATGTTCAATCCAGCTCAAGTTCATTCCAGTCTGGAACTTTACTATAAACGCGCTCAATGCCACGTCAAGCGGTGGCGCTTCTGTAAGCTTGTATGTGGAAAGAATGGTGTAAATTCAAACATTGCGAAAACAGTTTTTAGCCATTTAATGGACACGTAAACGTGTTTCTAACAAGCGTACGTGGGCCCGCGGTGGCCGAATGGTCAGACCACTTGCTACCCACCAAGGCGATTAGGGTTCGATTCCCGGACGATGCCACTGGTCGGCGGGTTTTCTCGGGGATCTCCGGTTTCCCCCGCCCCTTCATTCCGGTGCTGCTCCATACTCACCTCATGTCACTCCTCACCAGCGCTGAAGACCTCGATGTTGAGCGCGTAGTGCGTTATATTTTTATAGCTAAACATATTGTAACATATTTTGCAGTTTCGCGCAGAAGTTAATATGGAAGTTTGACGTTACAAAATCGTTCCAAGTATGCGACAAGCTAGAACTTATCTTCGGAGGAGTCCTCGACATGGCGCATGGACGGCGTTGCAACGTGTCACGCGTATTATTTTATACGCGAAACCGCTTCACTCATTCACAATATGTTTATCTACGAAAAGAACACACATTTGAAACTATGCTTCCGTGTTTCTAAAAATTCAGCACGCTTGTTAGAAACATGATTTTCGGGCCTCTCAAAATTGATAAAAACGGCCTTTTTTTAAAACTGCTGTAACTCCGAAAATATTGCCTGAATTCGTAAAGTGCAAAGCGAGAGGCATGCATTAGCCTTCCTTCACGCTATAAAAAGATTTTAGGGCCACCACTCAAACTTGTTGATACTATTTCGTGATTTTAACAGTTGTAATAGCAAAATATTGTATTGTGTCGTGTCACGACCAATGTACAATGTAAGAAAGAACACTGGTTAGAAAATTGGATAACGATAGTTCTTACAGTTATACGCAAACATGATTAACGTCAGAACATTCTGTCATGCTGCCAACTCCGGGGAAAATACACTTGTCTTGAGAAACAATATGATATATCTGCAATTTACATATTCATGGGATGCTGGATACATCCGGCGTTACCTGGTAGAAGCAAAAAAAAAAAAAATCCACTGCGGAACAGAATTTGTCTGCGTTAATTAATTAAACTGATGTAAAACTGTGAGAAGAATCTAAATAAACGAACGAACACATTATTACGCCTGCATCCTAAAGATCTCACATAAATATGCGAGTTTACGTAAGTGGAGCTAGCTGCCTTCCGTAAATTAACGGACACTTCTGAAGAATTTTTTCCAGCACTTCTCCGTAAAACAACGAAAATAATTTTTAACAGTGCCACGTAATGTTTGTAAGAGTTCATAGCAACTGTTGTTTAGTACTCCTTAGTAGCACAGTAAAAATTCCACTGGCATTCGGTACCACTTGAAATACTCTCATGTACACCGTTATAAATTTTAACGGAAACGTACCGTTAATAAACGGAAATAGTGTCCGTAAAAGTAAAATACGGAAATGTCTATAGTAAATATACACTACGGAATCATACGTAATATGTCCATAAGTCTGCCGTGGACACTTGCACGGAAAAAATCGAAAATTTATGTGTTAGACAGATGTAAATATTACGGATATATTTTAATGACATCACAAGGTATATCTGCAAATCTGTAGAAATGCAATTGCAGCATTATAGACATGTAAGTATGGCTCAGTTCCGTGTGATGAAACTGTTTTACGGAAACTTCTGTTGGAATAAGAACTAAGTTTCCGTGAATTCACGGAGGTATCCGGAGAGATTTTTACAGGAAATTCCGTAAATCGACGGAGAAAAATTTTTGCAGTGCACCCAGACGGCCACCTTAACGCTGACCTAAATCTCCACACTTCACTTACGGCTGAGATTCTCGACATGGTTGGCAACAATGAGCTTGTCACGTCGTTGACTTGAGTGTTTGCCCGAGTTGAGAATGCAGACATTACAGCAGTTGCTGGAACTTTCTCTCGAAGAATACTCACTATGGTCATGCATCTTAGGAGCGGGTTTCCTTTCAAGGAATGCAGAAGGTTCAGAGTTCTAGAGCTCTGTCACGAGGGCGTGAGCTTGCAGCGCAGCCTAACTTGTGTCGTCGCGGTTACAATGTTGCAACCATCAGCAATCTGTAGAGACACGACTTTGTGGCAAAAAGATATTTGCAACATTGTGTTTCAATGCGTTATGTGCACATCTGCAGCTCTGCTACGTCGTCTGTGATTGGATGATTTTACTATCACATGCCTTGGCAAATTGCACACTGTTACAAACTTCTTATTCTTGTGGGTTTATTTATGTGGAAACTTATGCTATTCGGAGGGTTTCACACAGAGGGTAGCTACACTGTGGCTTGATGTTATTTAAGGTTAAATGACTCAGACAGTTATGGTTAAACGGGACTTTACTACAACGGCAGGTACTCTGAATACAAAGACGGTTACAAGTATTATATTAAATTAGGAAGGGAGAGCAATATTACTGATTATTAATATATTATGTTAAGTTGAGGATTGCTGCCACATAATTAGATCTGACGACCTTACCGAAAGCTGGATTGATGAGGCAGCGGCATCGACGGACGAGCACGCACCAGCCGAGACTTGACCCCCGGGACGGCGGAGAACTGGACTGCTGTTGATCGGATGAGTGCTGGTGGACGACCGACAGACCTAGTTTACTTGGTAACCGTGCCATATATCGGCGTGATTTTCCTCATTATTGCGCCACTACGAGGGGGGTGAGGTGAGTTGCTGTCTTCCGTGGTTTTCCCAACGCTGACCTGATTGCAGCTCGAACTTCTTGCTGCCCGGCTTGCCAGGCTATATAACAAGACGTACTGAGTCACAATAATCTTATTCTAGTCCAGTCAAATGAGAAACGTGTCTGAACAAAGACACGCTGCCGAAACACAGAGACAATTGTTTGGTTGATTCAACCGTGTATATGTTTGTATATGGTCAAACAAGCGTGTAACAGTTGAACCAACCAAATATTTGGTTGCCTGGTAGGTATAGTTATCCCAAAAAGGTTGTTTAGTCCAGTCAAATATACATTTTGTTAGGACAACAAAGCCAATACTTAGCGCGATTCATATGTTGTTCAATCAACAAAACTTTTGTTGAATCAAATACAAACTTGTTTGGCCATATACAAACATATATACGGTTTAATCAACCAAACATTATTCTCTGTATAGCCAGAGCTGCTGAGATGCACATGAGACACTAAAACAAAGTGGGGCAAAAATATTTTCGCGACAAAATCGTGGCCTTAGCAATATGTCAACACTATCGACTATCGACGTATAGCACAGGTTAAAATAATAGACCAGCACGGAATAAATAGTTTTGTGGCAGCTGCGAAATATTTTGTTACTATTGACCCTGCCAAATATATTTGTGCTTCGTGTCACTACTAAAACGTTGTGGCCACCAAATAGTAATTTTGTAGTTACTACAAAATAATTTGACAGGGATTATTTACTACAAAATTTTTCTTTCAGTGTGAGAGGTGAATATTCAGTCAGTTTACTACAAAAAAAATTTCTCGATAATTGGATTTAAACGTCATTCTGATTTTGTTTCCTATATTATATTCGTTACATTGTAATTTCTTTTTTTTTTACAAAAATATATCTAAGAAACTATTTTCCGAAGCAAATTGAAACACTTAAAAATGTGCAAGAAATGCTTGAAAATATACAGAATGATCTATGCTCTTTTTGTACGCAGTATCCAAGTAAACAATTTAAATATTACAAAACTTACGAAATGTTACAGGCCACAAAAGTAGGTTTTATTTTCCTCCGTAAACTCAGCTCATTAACATTTATTCCGCTCGTTTACGTAGGTTTTTCGAAAAAAAATATTCAACCACTCTAGTGATTCGAAAAAATTAGTGAAACAGAGACTAAAAGTAAGTATATTACAGCAAGGATTGCAATCACTTTAAAGTTATTTAAAAACGATGAGTTATTTTGAACGAATTAATAATCGCCTCGCAAGAAAATAAACGAATCCCGTCATACTTCTTCTGGAGTATAAATGGCTGTTCTATTTTAAAGACTAAAGGGGCTACGGTAGCCGAATCAGTCCAAATTGTGACCAAAGCGATCCGGGTTCGATTCCCGACGAGACCGGCCCTCGTATTTTCGCATGTGTGAATCGTGCCGTGCGATGCCGCTGGTCGACGGGTTTTCTCGAGAATCTCCCGTTTTCCCCGACTTCTCATTCCGGCGCTGCTCAATACTCAACTCATGTCACTCCTCAACAGCGCTAAAGACCTCGTTGTTGAGCGCTGACGAAAATCTCTCACTTAAAGACTAGATAGTAATACTGACATGAAATGACGTGTCGGCTCTTTTGATACTGTCTAACTCTGCCTGTTATTGGCTGCCCGAGGTCGTTGATATCAGCCCTGCTCCACGTACAAGCGAAAACCAGTAATATTTTGGTAAGCTGAACGCACGTTGAAATCTAGCAAACAGTCAAGTTCTCCCGCGATAAACCATCATCTCTAAATATTAACTTTTGAGAGTGTTAAATATTTTTTTTACCTGGAAGTTTTCATATTAACAATAGTAAAGATGACTGCAAGACAGCTGAAAGAAAACTTTATGCGGTGCTCATTTGATCGTGAACGGCCTGTATATGAATGTACACAAGAGGCTTAAAAGACGCGGTCTACAACAATTTTCATCACCATGATTTTATTTTTCATTTGTACCAGATATTTTTTCCTTAGACACAAAATGTGACTAAATTTGGCTCATATAAATTCTTTTATCTCTCATACTGTTTGCGTAATGGCTTGTTAAAGTAAAAATTTGCATGTTTCCGTTTTAAGGACTACACTAAAACTAACATACCAAAATGAAAAAAATTCGCAGTGGATAAAGACATTGTAGGCTACAATGTGGCGTCCATAAAATCAAAGAATAAAATTTTTTGTATTTAAATAAAAATGCTGAAATTTCAAATGAAAGTTTGAAAATTTCAATAGTTTTTTTTTAATACAAACCTATTTTATTTTGTGGTTTAACATAGCTGAATTTGTAGCCTACAACATCGCTATTGACCGTGAATTTTTTCACTTTGGTAAGTGAGTTTGTTTTAGTGTCGTCCTTAAAACGGAAACGTGCAAATTTTGGTTTTAACGAGTCATTATACAAAAAATATACAAGATAAAACATATTATAACAGAAAAATTTAGTCACATTTTGTGTCTAAAACGAGAAAAAAATTACTGGTACAAATGTAAAAATAAAGACATGGTTACGCAAATTGCTATATACAGCGCCCTTAAGGTTGTTCACGTGGCAAAAATTCAAAATTTTATATCTGCTTGGCGTAGTGTTAGTTTTATAGATGTTACATGTGACTACATTTTCCACGTGTAGAAATTTTTTAGCTCACATAATTTTCCCATAGCGACATGTCAAAGTCAGTATTTGCAAGTTATAGGATCATAGGTTTAAAAAAAACCAAGTGACTTACTCGTATTAAATAATTTACACTGAAATTAGATATAATGGGCAATATGCTAAAAGATTTAAAAACACAGAATGTAATTTCTTTGTACCTTTTAAAAAAATCCGAAAATGACGAAAATTTACCTCATTTATCGCAAATTTTAAAAAAGACAAAATGACTCTGTTGTGTGTTTTTAAATCTTTTAACATATTGCCCATTATATCTAATTTCAGTGAATTATTTCATTTGAGTAAGTCATTTGGTTTTTGTTAAACCTATGTTCCTGTAACTAGCAAATTGTGACTTTGACATGTCGCTATGGGAAAACTATGTGAGCTAAAAAATTTCTACAAGTGGAAAATGTAGTCACAAGTAACATCTATAAAACTAACACTATGCCAAGCATATATAAAATTTTGAATTTTTGGCACGTGAATACCCTTAATAATGCATAGTACGTCTATGACAAGTTTGCAGGACACTGAACTCTTTACTCCCCCGTTTCTATGTAATAAACAGAGACTGGAAAAATTCTTGTGGTTCGCTGATCTGTAGGCTCTCCTCTAAGAATATCAAACATTAGCTGCTCATTAACTTCTCGCTGACACGGTTATCACATGATTGGGACTGCATGTAGGTGCTTCTTTATTATTGACCAAGTGCCATTCAGGAGCAGTGGCGGATAAAGCATTGCGTCAAGGAGAGGGCTGTGCCTTAAGGGTGTTCAAGTGCAGCAAAATCATAATTTTATATTTGTATGAAACAGTGTCAGTTTTCTAGACGTTACTTAAGAGTACATTTTCCTCTTACAAAAAATATTTAACTCAGCCAGTTTTCCCGTAATGGCACTTCAAAGTCAACATTTGCATGTTTTTAGTTCATACAACCCCCGAAAACCAATCGACATAATGAAACAAAAAAATTCACAGTGAAATAACGTGTTACGGGCTAGGGCTTTGCGTGTATAAAAATCCAATACTAAATATTCTTGTATTAAAAAATAATTTCCTAAAATAGCAAAAAAAATGTAATCTCAGAAATTTTTTAAAAATACAAAGAACATTGTTTGAATTGGTTTTTATGTACTTAAAGCCCAAGCCAGTGACATGTACGTTCACTGTAAATTATTTCGTTTCATTACGTTAGTTTTCAGGGGTGTACAAACTAAAAACGTGCAAATTTTGACTTTGAAATGCCGTTATGGAAAAACTGGCTGAGTTTTTTTTTTTTTTTTTTTTTTTTTGTGGGAGGAAAATGTATTCTCAAGTAATGTCTACAAAACTATCTATCATTGTTTTATGCAAATATAAGATTATTATTTCCCCTCACTTGAACATCCTTAAGAGTCAGTGATAGTCACCATCTTGAATTTTTGTATTTTGTGTCATAACTTTTCTTCTGAGTAAAGTTATGTAACGTTAACCTAACTACGGAATAGAATACACACTGACAGGTATTCAGACACCGTAAATACATGTTTGTCGTTACTATTGCTACAGATCGAATTGCAGTTAGAAAATTCTTATTACTTTCTTAACTGTAATTCAATCTGTAACAACAGTACCGGAAAATAAAGTTGTACGACGGTTAAAATTCCCTTAATATGTTGTCTATTCGGTAGTTAGGTTAAAGTTGCATAAACGAACCTAGAAGATAAGTTATGACACAAAATACAAAAATTCAAGATGGCGGTTATCTCTTACTTTTAAAAAGTGTATATGCGTACACATCAAGCCAAAATTGGTGGCCCCCCGGACATTTTGGATTTTAAGGTGCAAGATGGTACTGTTTAATGAGTTTCTAAACCAAGACATTGGATTACATAAGTTAGAATTATTAAATTTTTACTACTACACTCCTGGCGGTTATTTATTTCTTGATTTTGTGACGGCTCAGTTTGGTTGGGGAGGGGGGGGGCATGCGGCCTGGAAATGAAAATAATTTGTATTTTTAAAAATAATTTGAAAATAACGACAATATTCTTTATTTATTACCATTTTTAAAAATGCAAAGCGACTGTTTGTGTGTCTTCAAACCTTTTAGCATATGGCCCATAATATCCATTATCTGTGTAAATAATTTCACTCGAGTAAGTCAGTTGGTTTTTGTTATTTATATGTTCCAGTAACTTAAAATTTTGACTTTGACATTCCTCGATGGGAAGACTATGAGAGCTGAAAATTTTCCACAAGTGGAAAATGTAGTCACAATTATAGTCTGTATCATGTAACACTTCCGTATTTTGACATTTCTCTTCCGGGAAATGTGTCGGACAGTTTCATTGTTTGGAGTATATATAAAACTGGCACTATGTCGTACAAATCTCAAATTATGAATTTTTGCCACATGAACACAAAACTCTTTAGCCATCGACATAGAACTACGCGAGACAATAAAGTTCACAGGCTTTAGCGGCCGTTATCTGAATGATCTCGCCTTCTGAGTGTCAGCCGAAACATCGGAACCAACTTCGACCTTGACGTCTCTGAGACACAATAAACCAATATCATTGATTGACGTGAGACGTTTAAGGCTCTGCTGCTCAGTCGTTGCCAACCTGAAATCTGACATCTGACTGGAGAATGTGACCATTACGTCACAGTCATCGGGATCAGTGAGTGTCGGTGTGGATGGACAACTTTTATCTTTCACCGACAACTGGCAGACAAACAATCCACACACTTTCGCTCATCAGATGGCCACCAAAGTGTTTTGATCAGCCACATAAACGGGCCACGAAAATTACGAGGTATTAACTCATAGTTAAATTAAACAAAAATACAATAGTAGACCAACTGATTTATCTATTTAAAGTAGTAAAGTAAACAGATTTAGTGCAAGAACACAAATTATAATTTATTAATTCCTGTAACGAATAAATAAAATAAAAAACTAACCGTACTTTAATACAAAAACGAACCGCAATCCATGTCGCACTAAATTTACAATATTTACAAACTCCTTTGACACAAGATTTGTCAATAAGAACGGCGATAGATCTGCCATCTGTATTGCAAGAACTAAACTTCAATAACAAGGCAAAGACTCTCATTGTAGTTGTAGCGCGGAACAGGAGAACGAACGACGATGACTCGACATCGCGGTCATTATTTACACTACGCTTGCGCTCTCTATCGTGCACATTTGTAAATACTACATGGCTACATCTAGTTACATGGAAGTTACGTCCAACTGCGGATGCCCAGCCCCGCGCATGGGAACCGGGACCCATGGATGGTCTCTCGCCCGGGTGTACGGAGAGGGGTGTGGTGGTCGTCCCCCTCCCGCGCAGAGGTGAACGCTCCACTCTAGTGACGTCACATGGTACGTGCGCGCGCTCCAGAGAGCTCATCGCAGTGTATGCTGTTGGAGGGATGGGTAGGTGTGGTGACGTACTGCAGTGGGAGGGAGAGTAGAAGGTTCAGAGGTCACGGCCACTCGCAGCGCTGGTGTGCTACTGCTTCGACGCGACGCATCGCGGGTTGCGTCCCTTCCCTCAATCAACCCCCTTCCTAATCTCAGCATATTACACCACTCCCACACTTCAAAATAATCCCTCCCCCTGTACGATTTCAGACCGACGCGCTGGTGGTCGACGGCAAAGCTCACTCCACGGTGGTTCTGCTTAAGGCGGCCGCCTACCTCACACTTCAAATGCGTTGCATCGTGTTCGTAAACAGGTTTTTTCTACGAAAATATTCCACGTGTGCCCATTGTGCCAACGCACGAAAAGAAAACAAACTTCAGACAAGGTCGAAACCTCATTGTTAATACACCATGCTCATTAAAATCACTGTTTCTAAGCCCTCCAACATATTCTGCTGCCATGCAAATAGTGAAAACCAATTGACTTATGTAAGTGAAATAATTCACGGTGAAATAACATACCATGGACTATGTAATAAAATCTTTAAAACATATTCCATGAACTATTTTTATATTTGAAAAAAATGTTGAATTTGCAATTTTTTTTCTGTATTTTTGCGATATTTTTAAAATTTCAAAATATTAAGATGTTGGTTTCAAATGTTTTATTACAGAGCTCATGGAATGTTAGTTCACAGTGAATTATTTTATTTAAATAGATCAATTAGTTTTCGCTATTTGCATGGCAGTGTAACAAGCTAATTTTGACTTTGACGCTCCGTTATGAGAAAACTATGAAAGATAAAATTGTTTCGTACGAGGAAACTGCACTCACAAGTATCGTCTACAAAACGAACACTATTTCATTTAAATATAAAATAATGACTTTATCGTACTTGAACACCCTTGGTGACCACATAATTTTATTGGTGGAAAGACTGCAACTAAGTTCAGTGCAGGTCGCAATCTGAGTTTCACACACATCCGGTCAGTACATTTTGAAGTACGGAAGTCTGAAGAGGCTGTTTTTAACCATATTGGAGGGCTTAAAAACAATATTTTTAATGAGCGTGGCATCTTAAAAATTAGGTTCCGACCTTGTTTGAAGTTTCTTTTCTCTTCGTACTTTGGCATAATGGGCACATGTGGAATATTTTCTTAGAAAAACCTGTTCACGAACTCGCTGCAGCACATTCGAAGCGTGGGGTTGGCGGCCGCCTGGCTGGCGCTCAAACTGCTTGCACCGTGCTCGGAGTTACGTTTTTCTCTGGGACGAGTGAACGTACGTCCACAATGTTTATCTACGAAAAGAAAACACACTTCAAACTACTTGTGAATGTGACTTTTAAGACACAGTGTACATTGGAAGCATTATTTTAAATTTCTCAAACTTGGCTAAAATCGGCTTTTTCACGCGGTTGTTTCTCAACAAATATGTAACGGATTTGTTTGAAATCGAGGTCTTCAAGTACATTGGATTTCGCTACAGTGACGCGTTCAATAAAATGATAGGGTCACCGCTTAAAGTCGCACAGTAAAAACGTTACGGCGGGAACACTGTGCGTGTTTACGACTTTGTCCGTAGAGGCGATATCACAATTCATGAGCCGGCCGACGTCGCTCGTAGCGCGTCGATTTTCGCCTCACACCCACAAACATACCCATCAACAGGCGGCCGCCTTAAGAGCCCTATACGGCAGGCTATAAGACCTAGTCTGGTTCATGCGTCAACAACTGTGTCGCGTTTATGCGCGGGGCACGAAAACATTGTGCAGTGTTTCGGACGTAGGTTTTTTTCCTATGGGACTTTAAACGGTGACCTTATTTATTTATGGAAAGTGCATAGTTAAGTCCAGCACATTCTTCTCTATTTCCGTTTTACGGTTCTGTTCGGTAATTTTTTACGTGACAGTAGTCTGGAGAAGCCGTTTTTGGACATTTGGAGATGACACGAAACCATGTTTCTAGGCATAATATTTAAAAAAAACATATAAGCATAAATATTAATTTATTTTCTTTTTGTTTTAGTTAAGGTTTTACATCATAATGAAATCTATATTTTTATTACTTTTATTGGTTTTTTAGTATATGATCATGATGACATTTTTCACATTTAACTATTGGAGTTTTTATATGCTTTTTAGTACTAAAATATTTTTCTTCGCGAGATAGTTTATAATATTTGCAAATATCACATTAAATTTGTTTCTCTCTTGGTTAATTTTCCTCTTGAACAATATTTGTATTAAATTTTAATTTATTCAACATTTTCTGGAAATAATTGTTTATATTTACACCCTTCGATACAGTTTTGTCCGCGCTGTTCATTTTCGTCTCTTTTGTCCAACAATTTTATGAGAAAAATTACTTTTCGTGTAAATTCAGAACCTACATCTGAAAATAAATAAGAATGTAATGTTTTCTATAAAGTAGATAACAACAATGACCGTAAAACGTTGAAAATGCTGTTGAATCTAAATCATTTGAGGTATAGAAAACAAATGTATGTATGTATTTCGAAAGGTCCAAAGAAGTGAACATGTTTCGCTAATATTTCAAAGTCTGGATATTTATGTTGTAAACATAAGTGTAAATATCGAACAAAATAGTATTATTATATATTATTATGTAGGGGGAAGTGTGAAGAGGTATTTTATTATTTTTCAAAGAAATCACACAATTTGAACAACTTTTTACGCCTCAATTACTTTTTCAAACGACAACATTGATAATATTTACTTCAATAACTTTTTTTTCCAAATGCATCTCTTTTATGGTTTAGAGTGTTTCTTTATCAAAATATACGTTTTTCTCTAACCTTGTATTTTTTTCGGAAAAATATATAACATTTTCTTGCACAACGCATTTGTCATCGAATCGTATATTTTGGGAACATTGAACATGTTCAAGTAAAACGCATTTTGTCCTCGAACGTACATTTCCCTACTACTTCAGATAGGAACGTGTGCTGAAGTTTGCTATATAATTCCCACTAATAACACTACATTATCATAGCTTATAAAGTCCCATAGTCACAATAGATCATCGGGAATCTTGCAAGCCCGTTAAGTATTTGGCTCGTTGAGGTGACGCGGTATTCTGTACGCGCTTCACGGTCGTCCTTATAGATCCAGTGCTTATAAGCCTCTAATGAGCATTAGGCGGCACTCTTAAGTGTGCAGCTTGTAGTCGGCTATTATGATTTCTTGCGGCCGGCTGATAATTTTCAACGATAATTATTCCTCCGAAATGTTCACTTATAGAACACGTTACTTTATAGATGTAGTCAGTTTTCGGCTTTAAGTATTACATATGACAAGATCAGTGACCAAATATTTTTATAATTAAATAAACAAGATGTAAACAGTTGGTCCTTCTGTCCAAAATGTTTGGACCCAATGATTTGTTCTTTAGCGTTTATGTTGTACAAAGTACAGATATAACAATAGAGAATAACAATGCTTTAAAAAAATATTTAAAATAGTTATTTCGGAAATGGTATGTTGTATCGGATGTGAGATTTTAGGATATGCGATGTACTTCAAGGATACATACATTTAGATAGCCAAATCGCAACGATGACTTATACACGTATGTACTGTACATACACACACACACTGTGCCGAAAAACAACCGTATATAAAATCGTAAAATAAGCAGACTTCGCGAACCATGGGATATGCTGGAGACGAAAATATTAATGGAAAAATGTTTACTATGATATTTTACATGCGCAATGTGGCAACATAGCACTGCAGTATAGTCCTCTCTTGCACTCCACATATATCTTACTTATCTTACTACCACTGTTCTGACCTGAATATTACTGGTGGAGGTCACAGATTAGAGAAACATACAGATGGAGCATAAGGTATGTTCTATGGCGAGGGGTTAGTACCCTTGAGACGGAAGGGGGAAGGCGCCATCCGCCATATTGGAACCTAAAAAAAAGGTGTTTGTTACCATAGCAACGAGTATAATGCGACTGTGGGTTGGCCAACCATAACCTCGTTTCTCAATACAACTATAGGAACAGCTGATTGCACTCCGCCATATTGCAACCTGAATAAACAAAGTCAGCTTGGCTTCAGTATCGGCTGTTTCTCTAATATCTGGTGGAGGTTAATATCTCTAGCAGTTTCTCCGTTTACTTGACGTAAGATACGTAAAAAAATAACATGTACGTGGAGGGCAAGAGGAGACTTTCTCCGTGCAGTGTTGCCACATTGTGCATGTAAAATGTCGTCGTACAACGTTTTGATACTGTGAATATGAAGCATATACTACGTAAGGATGTCTGGTGATGTAATTCGTTCATATAAATTTCCATTTCAACAATATAAGTTTTGTTTAGTGAAATAACTGACTATTACTACTTTTATTAATAACATTTCATTTTATCCTCACAAATTAAACACGTTACACTCAAAATTAATTTTAATAATTTCAAACATTGTGTAATATTTTTATTTAAAAATAAGTTAAATTTAATTATTTACTCACATACTAATTTAAAACTTATAGCTGAGTTCACATTGTGTGAATCTTCTGCATTATGGTATGTTTACATATTTAGTGCATCGACGTTTATTAATTTAAAATACTGGTCTTTACTAATTAATTGGCCATACCATTGGGCAGTTTTTCCAATAGTGGGGGATCGTTTATGCGACCTATTTATATTTTATTTACCTCCTGCAAACTAGTGGCGTCTTTCAGAACCAAACATAACTTTTGTGAAAGTGATTTTTGCCCCATGAAGCTGTACTCTCAGTGACGTGAAATGTGTTTTAAATGTGACGACACTAATCGCCTTTGGTGTGTACAAATTTCGTGCAACATGGACCATTGCTTTTTCCACCATCAGTAAATGCTTAGCTCAGGGTAGAGTATAGCCAAATTTTCTTTTAAAAATTCATACCTTTTGGACGGTTACGAATCGGATTATATAACTTTGGTTATTTGGTAGATCTTGGACCCCTCTATCACCCGCTTATTTATTGATGTCTACTCCCGGAACACCCTGTATGTACGTACGTACATACACACATACGTACGTAGTACATACATACATACGTTCATGCACACATTATTTCCTTCTGTGAGTTGTGTGATTTCTGACCAAATCAAATAAAGAATAAAGGTTTGTTATTCCGGGGACGAGGCCGAAGATCTGGAGGAAAAGGAGTAGAATGCTGGGCGTAAAGCGAAAGAAGAAAATGAAGGGTGGATTGGGGAGAGGGTCGGGGAAGCTCTGGTGGGCGAATCCTCAGCTGCCTGTAGTGCTGCCATCTGAGAGAAGCGTGATTCGCCAAGCCAGTCACGTAAGCAATCTGGGAGTCGTATGATTGGACATAATTCATACCCGAGACCGCGGCAACCATGGAAGACTTCCAGAATAGCGCACAACTCCCCCGCCCTTCCAAACCAACCTATTTCCACTCTGTCTTCCATCACCTCTCGGGCACACATTGTCACTTTTCTACTCCCCTCAAAGGGTGGGGGCGTGAGAAGAAGGCCACTGGCAATAAGGTGCTAACGACATAGTTTACGTCCGAGAATCGAAACTTTATGTCTCTTGCGTGTACGTGTTGTGATTGCGTCGATCAACAAGGTCGATATGTAGTACAAAACGGAGTATAAATGACTTCGGTTCAGTTCAGGATATACCATTCCAGTGTTTCAGGCGCATGTATGCAACCCGCATTAACCCCATATAAATCAAGGCTAATGTCGCCTTCGCTATAGCGATACCACTATTACACATATCAACATTATCTTCGTGTTTTATGAAAGAGGCAGTTGTTCTCATTTTCGCTACGTTCGCCGAAGCCAAGTATAAAGAATGGTAGACTGTAAATTTTACAAAACACTTTTTCTATATTAGGTTTTTAATGTAACCGTTTGTTATACTAAAATTTGCATAACGGAACGACTGTGTCGTTGATAAACCGTGAAGAAAATGTTGATATGTGTAATACGCTTATTGTTGTAGCGAAAGTAATATTAGCCTTGATTCATTAGGGGTTAATGCGGGTTGCGTACATGCGACTGAAACACTGGAACGGCCCCTTAATTGGAGACGAAAACGTTAGTGCACAACGTGGCAACACAGCACTGTAGTTAGTCCACTCTTGCGCTCCACATATATATTCCTTATCTTAATACTACTGTTCTTGCCTGCATATTAAGGATGTATGTTAAAATATCCAGTAGTTAAGACATAATTCTATTTTTACGTGACCTAACGTACATAAATTAATACCTGGTTGTTGAGTACAAAACGGGAATATAGCTGTTCATGATAAAGTGAGCCCTGCTAAAATTTTCTTTTAGCTAATTTTGTATTTATCTACAGTATTTTCAATATAAAAACTATCATGAAACTAAAAACCAGTGTATAAGTTTCACTACACTGAAAACTTATCACCTTTGCCTCCAATGAAATTACATTTTTCGGTTATTGTAAATGTCGGCGAGTGTCCAATTTAAAGGTAACAGCCTATATATCCATGTAGTGTTGCCACATTGCGCTCGTTAAATGCCATCATATGCTTCCATTTTCGTCTCCAATTTTCCCTCAGGAATCACGTGCTGTGCTTGTCATGCGATTGTTTCAGGACAACCTGTAGACAGACAAACACAGGCGAGTTAATCTTTAAGAAAATCAAGGGCGAAACCATGCACGGGCGTACGCGCTAGAAAAGCATTCGAAGGCCAGTACACAGCAAAACTGGATAAAAGTGTACTGCAGATAATACTGGACCTATTATGTAATAGGTCGCGTACATGTTTTCACTATAGATTTTCTTTAGAATCTACTGTCCGTGTTTGTAGGTTATACTTTGTGAATATTTGGTTCAATATTAAAAAATCCTATATCCCTCTTTGGACAGTAGTCTGTACATACGAATGAATTATCACGGCCTGTCTTTAAGCATTCACTCAGGTATTGTATAAAGTTTGTGGTGTGGGAGGGGTGGGGGCTACGGGTTCGAATCCCGTGCAGTACTTAGAGATGGGAATTACTATTACATCATACGAGTATATTGCGCGCGCTCTTTACACTTAGCTAAGACAATTTATAGTTCACTGTTATTGAGTACGCTAACTGTTAAATACTTGCATCACATATTTTATTCAGAGTTACTGTTTACATTACATAATTTCACGTGGGCAAAGACGCAGCCGGCCAGCTTATATATATATATATATATATATATATATATATATATATATATATATATATATATATATATATATATATATATATATATATATATATATACGCACACACAAACACACAAGCTTGCTCCTTGTAGTATGTTATACCTAGTAAGTTTTTCCTTCGTATTGACAGAATAATCAAATAATTCAATATCAAGAGTCGCGTACGGTAACTAAATAAAAACTGTGGTACGTGGTACCGGAAAACTGGTATTTCCCGGCGAGTCCTGACGCACGGATGCAAATAAGCGAAGAATCCATACGGTGCCACGGAGGCAATCTATCACCGGGCAGATCAAGGCGACGATGGCAAACGAGCCGACAAATTGGAGTCCCGCTCGCGTGCATATCGCGTGGGCCAATCGGAGTGCTCGAACCACCGACCGTGCAAGTTTCTCGCATGGTTCCAGCTGCAGGTGTCGCCCGGGTAGCGTTCTTCTGCACATTTGAGCGGTAGGGACGGTAGTGTAACTGATTAGGGCGGTTAGGTATGAGGGTTGGCATGCAGAGTTTCTGCCGTTACAATGTTATAAAACTGTCCAACGAGCATGAGTGTTGTTGCATTCAAAGTAGGGCTACATTACACGAGTGTATACGCATTTCAGGTTCACTAGTACCCATTAAGGGTGTTAAAATGCGATGAAGTCATAATTTTATATCTTCATTAAATATTGTTCGTAATGTAGACGATATTTGTGAATACAGTTTCCTGTTATTTTTAAAACTTATTCTATAGTCTACAGTTTTCTCTCTATTGATATTTCATCCTTCTTACAAACTTAAAAAAAAAAAAAAAAAAAAAAAAAAAAAAAAAAAAAAAAAAAAAAAAAAAAAAAAAAAAAAAAAAAAAAAAAAAAAAAAAAAAAAAAAAAAAAAGATGCTAATCAGGGGAAGCAAGTATCAACTGAAGTGTAAATGACAGGAATACAATACATAGTTAACATAGGGAAAATAATGGAAATCAGAAAAAAATTGTATAATTAAGGGGGAATTGTAATTCAGGGGAATGTAAAATAGGTGTTCTACTGAAGATATATTTTTATTTTTAATCCAAAAATGAGGTCCCTAGACTATGTAAGGGGCCCGGGGCAGATGTCCTTATGTCAACCCCCCTCCCTTTTCTTCTAGACGCGATCCTGATCACCAGACACGAGATCTAACCACGGAATCGAGTTGTCGGACTTATTGTACGTGAATGGAAAACAATATCTCTAGGACCACGCCCACGTCGATACTTGGCGCATGGATGGCGTAGCAGCGTGACACGCGTATTCTCTTTTACACGAAACTGCTTAACTTATTCATATTATATGCATCTATGATAAGAACACACACTTGAAACTATTCCTCTATGTTTTCAAATATTCAGCACGGTTGTCAGAAACACGGTTTTGGTGCCCCTCAAAAGAGCTAATTTTTTTTTTATTGCTGTAACTCCGAAAATAACTTAATAAAGTACAAAACGAGGTGAGCAAGCTGGCCTTTACCCCATACTATCTAAAACACAATTTCATGGTCACCGCTAGAGTCTCGTGGGAAAAAGACTACAAGCAAAACCTTGCACGCCAGATTGACGCGCTGTGAATAGAGGCGATATTCTTCTCATCGAGCGTGGTACTCTGGCTCGTATGGCTCCGCTGTTTCCCTCGCGTCAAACGTATAAATTAGAAATCGGTATACAGTACACTTAACTCTCCAGTCGCAACATTGAATATGTTTTTTTTTCTGATAGAAAATGTTAAATCTGCCTCTATGCCTCTAGTAGGCCTACTGTTTACTTTGCACTGCAATTCTGGCATTGCGATTCAGCTGTCAGCGTATTTTTACGTCGTAACTAGTCAGGCAATTTTTTTATCTTATATTCATGGTTTGCCTGACTGATCATTATCAACTCAACTGCCATGCCTGTACTGGAGCGAAAAAAAGAAAAAGAAAAAGAAAAATAGAATTTGCTGAATTTTCGCAGCTTTAACAATTTTCTTCTCAGAACTAAAATAAAAAAAAAAAAAAGAGCCAAAAATAATAGCATTCAATGCGGCTCCTGAATCCGAGCATTAAGAAGTGCAAGGATTTCAAATGTTTCTTGCAATGGGAGTTTACAATAAGAATGTATTGGTTTGTGGTCATACTCCGTTGCCATTTTTTTGTTGACCAAACTTGTGTTGAAAGACAAAGTTCAAAAAAAGAAATAAACAGAAAAACCAGTTCCAGTGGAATTTGGTCATTTTTTTTTATTATTTATTTATTTGACACCAAGGATTATGAAATTTAATTCATTCAAATTTCGACTACACCTAGACACAAATGATGGACATAAAGAAACCAGATTCCCAATATATGAAAAGATAGAATAAGACAAAAATAAAAGGACAACAGTGGACAACAACAAATGACAGAATACAACACGACGCAAGTTCCTTTCAACGAAAAAATGCAACGTTTCGGGAATTACAATCTATCACGGTCTTCAGGTTGGAGAGACAACTGGTCGGAACACCAAGATGTGAAGGAAGTTCGCTAGAAATAACATGACCGTAATTCCTTTGAGATTGTTTTTTTCTTCTGTTTTTTTTTGTACTTTGTCTTTTATCACAAGTTTGTTCAACAAAACATGAGCAATGGCGTTTGTCCACAAACCAATACATTCTTATTAAGAATTGGGAACAGACGAATTGAAAGGAAAAGCAATTGAGGATTTAACATTCATGAGGGGCTAAAAGCCAAAAGGTAAGTTTCGAGATAATGACGAAAACAGTATATTGTGACAAACAAATGAACAAGGAATTATCCAAATGTGTTCACATACTTTTCACAATAGGAAAGTAGTAAATAGGAGTAATCGAACAGTAATTAATACAAAACACATATGAACACCAAAAAAAAAAATATATACATATAATATATATATATATACACACATATATATATATATATATATATATATATATATATATATATATATATATATATATATATATATATATATATATATATATATATATATATATATATATATATATATATTAAATGAACTAGAATGCGTTGATGTCACTCCAACCATGTAATTGTGCTGATGTACGGCGCGCGTGAATATCACTAGGAGATAGCACTTTAGGTATGTCTTCGACCTAATG
This sequence comes from Medauroidea extradentata, assembly GCA_003012365.1. Lineage (NCBI taxonomy): Eukaryota > Metazoa > Arthropoda > Insecta > Phasmatodea > Phasmatidae > Medauroidea > Medauroidea extradentata. The sequence goes on from PNEQ01092385.1 coordinate 22,140, forward strand.
TTTTGGCACCTTTCTACGTACCTAACTCATTTTTGTCGAAGATGGTACTTAGCCCATTTTGAATGTTAAGTCCTCAATTCTTAAAATGTGGCGACGTAACCGTGAACAGTCTATACGTAAAGTACTACGTGTTTACTTTTATTTATTTTTTCTATTTAGCGTGCAAGAAGCTGGTAGGTCCCGGAACACAAGGAGTTACAAGTTCCCGCCCCCGGGAGTCGTGATTAGTATCTGCCGCGCCCATGAGGACTACCAAGTGCCGTGTGTGCGTGAGCATGCGTGTGTATAGTGAGCAAGACAGACAGAGATAGTGGCGAAAACAATTAGCTGCTCCGCCCAGGATCACTATAATTACACGGCATGAGACCTCTCTCTCTCTCTCTCTCTCTCTCGCACGCGCGTGTAATTGATGGCGTGTCTGCACGGCGAGTGTATGAGCATTAGCGCCTAAACAAAGACCAGTACTACAGGCCCTCAGAATGAACTATACTATAGGTAGTTTGCAGTATGTGAGTATTCTTGAATACCAGTTTGTGTAGGATAATAATCAAAATAGATTATTTATTGTGGCGTCAGACGCTGACTTTTGAGATACTTATATACAGCAGGCGCTAGATGCCACATCTGAGGTACGGAAAAAGACAGGCTCGTGCGACGGTGTTCGAGTACATTTTACTCGTGCGAAACAACTTTAGCTCTCATAGGTTTCTCATAATGGTGCGTCAAATTCAAAATTTAATTCTTACGCTGCCATGCAAATAGTGAAAACCAACTGACCTACTTAAACAAAATAATTCACTGTGAACTCACATCCCACGAGCTATGCAATAAAACATTAAAATAACCCACAACGTAATATTTTGAATTTTAAAAAAATCGTAAAAGTACAGAAAAAAGTTGCAAACTCAGCAATTTTTTAAAAATACAAAAACAGTTCCCGGGATTTTTTTCAAATGTTTTATTTCATTGTGAATTATTTCACGTACGTAAGTCAATTGGTTTTCACTATTTGCATGGCAACAGAACATGGAAATTTTGACTTTGACGCAACGTTATGAGAAAACTACGCCAGCTAAAATTGTTTCGTAAGAGGAAACTGCACTCACAGGTATCGTCTACAAGACTAACGTTGTTTCATATAAATATATAATTATGACTTTATCGCCCTTGGACATCCTTACTGCGCGTGCCACGAAAACGGCGTTCAGTGTTTTGGCCGTTGGCTTTTTCCTATGGGACTAAGAGCTGCGACCCAAATTTTTTTATTAATGGAAAGTGCGTAGCAAAGTCTAGAGCGTGCTTCTAATTTTAGTTTTACGATCCCGTCTATTATTATTTTTACTTGACCACAGTCTTTTTTTATGTTTATAAGCATTATATCTAGAAAACAAAAGTAGAAAAGCATAATTTTAAATGTTTTTTTTCTTTTCGTAGGTAGATATATCGAACGCACGTTTAGTAGTAACCTGTATAAACGTTTTCTCCTAACACGCTACAACTCTTTAAGTACGGAGCATTCTATACACTTCATTGTTGCTTACGTTGCTTTGCTCATATTAAGGTTAATTCTACTACAGGTTAGAAAGATCAGTGTTATAAGTTTGTCACAGGGAAAATTTCTGCCACTTGAGCGCAGGTATCACTAGCGCACCGAACTGACCAATCGCAGAGCTTTCCTGAATTTTAAATTACATCAAGTTAATAATTTAAAACGTGAAATCGGTTTCTTTTCACTTTAAAATTAAAATAAATGACTAATATAATTTCCAAGTTTATTTAAATAATAATTTCACTGCGGTTTATAATTTATATGGTCTCTTAGCGATTGAAGCGAAACTAGTGGCAGAAATATTCCCTGTGTCAAGCTCTCCCATAAGAAAACGTATTTTCTTTCTAACCTGTAGTAGAATTAACCTTACTCATACTAAAAAGTGACAGGAACTACTGCGTGGTCTGTATCTTTTGCTACTTATACACCTAAATCCGGATTTGCACATTGGCCCAATACCCGAGCTTGGAAGGAATCAAGCAATGTGTAAAAAAAATGATGCTCGGCCGATCTTGAAACATTGGTTATGTGTTCGAAGCATAAAGGGCGCAAGAACATGGGGAGGTCCCTGGTTACCAGGAGAATGGATTGGGAGAGGGGGGTTGGGGATTCTAACATCCCTTCCTAAGCCATAATTTAAAAAATAATCATATTAAGTTTTAAAAAATTTTGACCAACGTAATATGCACTACTTTGCACCTTCAAATCCAAATTTTCAAGGGAGAGGACCCCCGGGTGGGGTGGTCGGTGTTCGTTGTATTATGTTCAGGTTAACCCGCCCCCCTCCATGTTATCCAAATTCTGGTTACGCCACAGGGGCGAGGTAAGGGTATATTGCCCATTATCCCCCTTTTTTTCTGAATCCTTGAAGAGATGCAATCCTTAAATCTACCTGTCTAAATACTTTAGGCCGTCTTCCAAAAGTCGGTATGGGAGCTCCAGAACGTTGTGCAACCTATGAGCAGATTGCATGTCCCAACTGAGGCACTCATCAGCGGGACGGATCTCGAGTAATATTGATCTGAAGAAGGGGTCCTGGAGCCCTGGACGGTGGACAATTGCGCGGGTGAAAACTCAGATGCATGGTATTTCACAGGCACTCGGGATTGGCGTGAGAGCCCCAGCCTTGTGCTGAGTCTATCGCGGGTTGGACTCTGAGAGGAGGTGGTTACGAACTCCCGTTTGGGAGTAGACTTTCAGGGTGAGACCTTGAGTCAACGATCTCGTCCGCCTAGGAGAGGACTCGTTTACGAAGCTGTTCCGTGGTAGGACGGACCTCGTCCTCAGCGAGGTGGTTCAAATCGTGGGAGGTTACGTTACATGGTGAGTTGGTTTTACTATCTGCCACCGCGATTGGAAGGAGCATAATTTTCTTCTGTGAGGAGTATTCAACTACCTCTGTCAGCTTTATGCTGCTGGCTGCACAGCTATGGTGAACCCTGACTGTTATTAAGAGACTGACTGGTGAGGATTGACAACCCTTCCATCACGCAGTCAGCAAGGTGTCTCCTGACAAGGCAAAGGAGTGCAGTACTGCCACACACCGGTCGCAACGATGCCAAACACTATGACTACATACAATAAGTCAAGTGTTCTTAATTTTAGTACAATATAATATAGAAAAAAACAAACGTCTGTTATCCAAGAGGGTGACCACTGTACCTCCTTAGAGATGAAAAGTAGAACAGCAATTATTACGTTTGCCGTATTAGCCCTCCTCCCATGGGAATTCGAACTGTTGTGTCCCTGGGAAGTACTGCCATTCAGTGTCGGTTTTGCGTTCAACCATCAATTTATTTATTTATTTTTACAGGTATACACTGCCTGAAATTTAGGAGTGGCTGGAATAAAGGCTTTTTAGTAAGCTAAGGCTTTTCTTTAATCAAACCATTTGTCTTGTTCAATTGCGTCCACGGAAGACACCTACAAAGTTTTGTATTGATATCTAAATTCTTCACGAAGTTATGAATTTTTGTATTCACCTGTGCTGGTACCATTATGCTATTAATAATTTCTGTTTTATCTTTGACTGTGTTAATAGTAACTGCTATTAATTTCTGTAATGTAAATATATATTACTTATTGGTATTAGGAGAAAATAATGAGAGAGTAACATGATGTAAAGAAACTAATTTCTCCAAAACATATACCTGTCATTAACTTACAGTACAATTTTCTTACTTAGGCCTTTATTCCAGCCAACTCCACAATTTAGCATGGACTCCACCCCCTCCCTAATAAAAGTGTACAGGTACGCCTATGCCCATCCACTGTGATAGTTTAATCGTTTAAGTTAAGCAAGTCGATCTTAGGTTAGGTTAGTTATTACAGAACAATAATATAATGTGCTCTGAATCTAAGGACGAACTTGTTGGGTTAGGAATCTACAATTTTATACTCTCTTTCATATAAGTTTGGATAAATTTGACAGCCACTTATGGGCAATAATTTTTAGTATTTTGTGATTTATTGCACAATGCAAGACGTTTTTAGCTGTACAATGAACCTGAAATGTCAATTTAGCATTTGTACTGCAAATTTTGTGTTGTATAGGGACACAAAATCCAAAATATTACAAATTATTACCCATAAGTTGCAGTCAAATCTATCCAAAATTATATGAAATAAAAAGAGTATAATTAATTAATGTGTCGCTACAACCGCTCGCGTCTGCGTGGTGAGGCACGTGCTATCTCTCATCGCCCTGTAGTACGACCAATGTTTAGGCGCTAGTGTGTATTAGCACGGCCAGGCAGGTTGCAACACGCCCACGTATACAAGATGTCTGCCTCCCCCTTCCTCGATACCTACTATTTTTCCTCCCACATTTTGCTACTTGCTGCTGTTACTTGATTGTTTTCCAGCGATGCTCGCGTGATACAGGCAAACACGCCCACCAACCACAGCTTACATGTCCAGATACACAGGTGTAAATAAATATATTCTACAAGGCTCCGTGTTAAGAAAGCTATACGACGGATGTAATTTTCCGCGTTTCAGTCGCGGAGACAGTGAAGTGATAAGGTTCAACTTTCCACACTCGGTGGTAACAGCATCGCTTATATTCGCGGCGTGCAGTGTTTTCCTACTAGTCTTGTTCCTACGGGACTTAAAGCGGCGACCCTACAATATTATTTGTGCAAAGTTTGTAGTTAAGTCCAATGCATGCTTCCAACGTTGTGTAAAGGGGCCGCGGTGGCCGAGATGTCAGATCTCTCGCCTCCCACCAAGGCGGTTTGGGTTCGATTCCCGGAGGGGTCGGTCCCCGGATTTTCACATGTGGGAATCGTGCCGGACGATGCCGCTGGTCGGCGGGTTTTCTCGCGGATCTCCCGTTTCCCCAGCCCATTCATTCCGGCGCTGGCTTCACACACACCTCATGTCACACTTCACCAGCGCTGAAGACCTCGCTGTTAAGTGCCGACCAATCTATCTCCCTCACTCACCACAACGTCGTGTTTTACGAATCTGGGTGTTATTTTCCCAGTTACAGCTGTCCACAAAAAGCAGTTTTTCACCGTTTTGTGGGGCCCCAAAATACGTATTTCTAATAAGAATGTTGCGTATTTAAAATAATAGAAGCCTTTGAATTAACCGTGCGTTCTTTTCGTATATAAACACGTTTTGAATATGTTTAGTTGTTTCTCGTAGAAAATAATAGGCGCGGTTCGCTACAACCATTCATGCGTCAGGTGCATAACGAGGAGTGTGTACCGGTTTCGAATTTCAGCGCTTGACGCGTGGGAACAGTGGAGCGATAAGAGCCACAGAACCACGCTCGACGAGAAGTATATCGCCTTTACTCACAGCGCGCCAAACTGGCGTGTAAGGTTTTCCTTGAAGTGTTTTTCCCATGGGACTTTAAGCAGTGACCCTAAAATTTAAATTTTACGTTGTTCGAAGAAAAAGCCAAAGCATGCTTTTAATTTTGCACTTTATTAATTCAGATCCGTATTTTTGGACTTACAGCAAGAATACTCGTTTTTAGCTATTTTTAGAGGCCCGAAAATCGTGTGAGTGACAAGCGTGGGGAATTTTTAAAATTATAGGAGCATAGTTTCAAGTATGTATTATTTTCGTAGATAAACATACTATGATTAATTTAAGCGGTTTCGTGTACATTTTAATACGCGTGACACGTTGCAACGCCGTCCATGCGCCATTCGAGGACATCTCTTATGGGCACAGTAGACATCAATTACCATCTTTATAAATAGGTCTATAAATATTTATTTATTTATTTATATAGCAGATATTTATTTTTACTTTCTTGTCATAAATTGTGACTAAATTTAGCTACCGCGAAAATTTTTATCTATCATAGTTTTTGCATAATCTCTTGTCAAGGACAAAATTTATATGATACGGTTCTGAGAGCTACACTAGAACCAACTGACTTACTGGATTGAAATAATTCAAACGGTGTTGTAGGCTAGAAGGTCTACTATATAAAACCCAAAAATTTAATACTTTTATATTTAAAAAATGTTAAATATTTAACTTTAATTTTACAAATTTAACTATAGTGTAATTAGCGTTATGGTATCGCCTGGCAGTCCAGATGATATAGGTCAGGCGTGCTATGTGATAACATTAGGTACAACCGTTTATAAAATAACACATATTAAATACTTTGTCAGGTTATTTGTGTGTGTGCTTGTGTGTGTGTAGGCCTATTACATCACGCCTGTGAATATTAATTGAGCATGCAGTTGTTCACTAACAGAAACGGGGATTATTTCATGTACGTAATATCTCATACTATCAAGAAACAGGACATTTTTGAGGATTAAGAAATATCCAGTTGGACGAAATAAAAGCTATAAAAATAACATGTCCTCATTCTGCCGGACGTCTCGGGAATCGAACCCGGATAGCCATGGTGGGAGGCGAGCGCCCTAGCCGCTACGCCAACCGCGAGTTCCCACGCGCACCACAGGATCTTGTCATAAATGCCTTCCACCACATCTGCTTCTTACGACTCGCCGGCGAGTGCGAAAACAGACGAATTACTTTCTTTATGTTAGGTCATTCTGGGTAGACGGAAATATCAAGGCCTCGTATAGCGCGGATTCATGAGAGCAGCTGCTGTAAAGCGAATCTCAGCGCGACCTTTTGACCTTACAGATTCTGAGAAACGCGATAAGCCATTGCGACACTGCGTACGTATCATTAGAACTAGCATTCGCTCTGGTGATCGTAGATTCGTCGACAACACTGACTGCCTCACAAGCCGTGGTCGAACTTTTCATCGTGAGTGCATAATCCTGCGCTTAAAACATCAGTTTGAATTTGTACGTTTACCTAAGCCATTGTGCATAAATTAAAAACTAACAAACTTAGACAATAGCTTTACCAACTTTGTATGCAAAAGTAAAGTAACGTATTTTTTAAGAATAACCAGCCGTATAAATATCTTGCATTTAATTGCGGAGGAAAAAATTACGTTTATCAAACGCATCAATCTAGGTAAATGTTTGCTCATATAGCTGGCTAGTATCGTTACCTTGGGTTATTGTTTTATAATTTTCCCATTGACTTTCCAAAATTGCGTAGATGTAAAACAGGGTTTTTTAAATTAATTTATCTACCACATACTATTAACTATGTTGAATTATAATGTTGCTGAGAACAGAAAAGCGGAAAGGTAAGATTCAACCTTGGAAAAAGAAAAAAACCACCAGTCGTAACTGCATTTAAATGAACATCAACAATAGTTAGCTTATTGCTGGTATGGTTGGCAACGAATTAACTTTATGTAATTTCATGCAATTTCCAATTTAAATATGACAGTACTGAAATAAACTAAATTGAAATTAACATGGGTTTAGAAGTAAAACTACCCAAGTCTTTTTTCTCTGAAATTGAGATATTGCAGCCAAGTACTGCGAATATCACTCACCGTGTGTGGTAATGATACCCAGGTCGTGACATCTTTTCTCTCATAGAAGTACTCTTATTTTCAGCTTTGTAGAATGGTTTGGTTAATTTTGGCTGAGGTTTTCCGAAAGTTAGTGAAAATGGACTTGGGTAGTTTTACTTCTAAACCCTCGATATTTGAATTTTATATAATCTGTAAACTTTTTTTTTGCCAAACTATAACGGTTCCCACCAGGGGCGTCATTTGGGGCCACAGGGGGGGGGGGCAAATACCCCCCCCCCTTGGATTTAGAATGTTATGTGTATAAATATAGTTTTTGTATTTTTAAATTTAAATAATGCTAACTTAAGCACATAAAACTGAAGTTTTATTATTAAAGTATCTAATGTATACATGCTTAGTTAGCAAAAAAGATGCAACAAGGTCACTGTCGCCTGAAAAAAAAAAAATCTTGCCCCCCCCCCCCCTCGAAAAACCTGAAATGACGCCCCTGGTTCCCACCTACTTCACAATTTATATTACGCGTGCAAACATCAAGTAACGTGTACCGAGATACGTTAGACATTTCCCGTTGTTAGTCGTTACGCGCTGAAAGATATGAATTGTTTGAAAATAGAACTTTAGCAGAGCTTTTTTGAGTGTTCACTTTATCCGGAACTGCCGCTTTGTTTGTTTGTCCAGTTTCCCTGTTGCCTTATGAAATTTCGTAGAGGTCATGACACAGAATATTCAGTAATACAGAAGTGAAATAGCCGGTAGGACAGCGGACTCAGTCACACGCGCCAGCAAAATGGCTTAGCTGGGCAGTAAAATGGCGTTAACCTCTACCGCCAATCAGCGTAAGGCAGCTGCTCTGCTAACCGGCAGCCAGGCCAGTAGGAAACATGCAGGTGCCGAACATACACGGGGCTGATATCAACTGCGTCGGGCAGCCAATAAGCGGCGAAGATCGCTAGTATAGACTGTTTACTTTAAACTGAGCACTCTCCAACTTTTTAAACAAGCAAAAATTGTATTTTATTAGGCCAAATTTTTTTTTTTTTTAATTTTTGAGAGCTGTGAAACGTTTACAGTGGGATTTACTTTCATGGAAGTTTTCCCAGTAATAATAGTACAGATATTTGCGAAACGACTGAAAGAACAATTGAGCAGTGCTCACTTTATTTTGAGCAGTCTGTATCAAATGAGCCGCCGCGTCATTTCATGTCTGTATTACTATTAAGTCTGTGGCCATGGCCTGCTAAGGAGAACGCTTCCAATAACTGGATAACTTTGATATTTGCTGGGTTTCAACGTATGTTCAGCTTACCAGATGACAACTGGCTTTCCCTCGCATGTGGAGCGGTTACCCTATTTGACTAAGCAAATAAGAACCCCGCTAGTGTAATATGTCGATGCCTGTTACTGGACTGCAGGCAGCTACGTTGTGTCATATGTATATCACCCAACACACATTTTACAAGAAACCACAGCACTTTCAAGTGTATGTTAGCACAAAAAAATTCACGATAGTCCATCATTACAGATGGTGATTTATCGCGGGAAAACTTGACTGTTTGCTGGGTTTCTGCATACCTACAGCTTACCAAAATATTGATGGCTGTCGTTTGTACGTGGAGCTGTTACCCTATTTGACTGAGCCAGTAAGAATCCCACTATTGTAAAATTGGATACACGGTACTGGTCTGCAGACAGCTATGTTGTGTCAAACTTATATTACGCAATCATACGCACTGCGAAAAAGTATAGCACTTTGAAGGGTATGATAGCACAAAACATTTTCGCGATATTCATTATCTCTACTTATTGTTCATGTTAGAGTGACCAAGCTCTTTTAAAGCGGTTACACACATAAATAATATCAGATAGAGGCTCGTGGCAAATGTAATCACAGTTTGTACTTCGTTATAAAAGGGCAGTGAATTAAAGTAAAATACGGGAATAGTCACCACCACTACACGATCGCCTGGTTGAAAATGAGTAAGAGATAGTTTGGTCAGCGCTTAACATCGAGGTCTTTAGAACTTGTGAGGGGTGACATGAGGTGAGCATGGAGCAGCGCCTGAATGAAGGCTCGAGAGAAATTGGAGATTCCCTAGAAATCCCGCCGACCAGCGACATTGTCCCCGATGTGAAAATCTGGGGACCTACCCCGCCGGGAATCGAACCCGGATCGTCTTGGTGGGAGGTGAATGGTCTGACCATTCGGTTACTGCGACTCCAGACTCTGTGGGAGACGGGAGGCTTAAACTCTCAGCCACCGCTTCCCCCGGATTATAGTGTGACAACAAAAAATTATGCGAATTTTACTGGCTCTTACTCATAGCATCTGCATTTGCTGTGGATTTTTCAATTACTTTTGGAAGCTTTTATTTTTGGGGGGGGGGGGGAGGAGTGGGAGAGTATTACAAAAACAATGTAGGGGTCTACTTTTGTCTTAAATGTGCCATTCGAAAACTATATGATTGAAATTATTTTATTGGCCGAAAATGTCATAAGAGATAATGATGTTAAGTATTCAGTATAAAATAGAATTTATTTCCAATCTGCCTTATCCGCCTTATTTTCTGATCTAGCGTCTCAGAAGCCTCCTTGCTCCGCTCCTTGCAAGTCCCTTCCCTTCCCTTACTCACGGCGAACAGAATTAATCAAGACCGTTAGGGGTTGGAGTCGCAACCCCGGCCCACCCCCTTCACTTAGCCTGATGACAGTCGGTTGTGTTTAAAAACCCCGCCTTCTAGCCGACGTCAAGTGATTAATGACCCCTGTGGCGCTCCGTGCAAGAGTGGTGTTTCTCCGCCTTTCAGCGAGTATTCTTCGTCTGTCGCTTCTAACTCTATGAAGAAGATAGTGAGTGACATAATGATTTTTCCTACGCTCTAAAAATTGTTTGTGCATTTACGAGGGGAATTGGAAAACCCAGTGTTTAAACAAATGACTAGTAAAACTACAAAGGTTGTTCTCGTAAATATACATTGTGTAAATTGCCAGGTAAATGTAGTCCTGTATTTTTAAGTTCGATAAGAAAAAAATTAAATGTGCAATATTATTTTTTACTTGGTCATGAAAGTTAATTTATTTATACAGCTAAGAAAATAAATTTCAGTATAATTATTTAGAAAACAACTTTGGTCGCACCAGGTTTTCGAACCTACATCCTTGCATTTGGTGGCAATGCAACAAACTATTAGCTTAACGTTATTTGCATGCTGCTAGTGTAATTTTTTTTTCGTGTATATGTTCAGTGTACAGGTAAACTTTTTTTTTCTTTGCAGCACGTAGGCTACCGATAATTCATATGAACATTCATTTTACTTCAGCAGAAAGATTACCAAAGAACGTGATTTGTAATTTTTGACAAACCTGTGATTTTAGTAAACTACAAAGTTTTTTTTTTCTCAAAGGAAATCCTTGTATATTTACAAACAAATAATTTCACATGAATAATATTTGTACTTTTACAAAGGTGCAGTGGAAATTAATATGCGAGAAATTGTTAAAAAAAAATTTTTTTTCTTCAGATTTTACGCGTATTGTTATGGCATAGTCCGAAATAACTTAGATTTCTTGTTATAATACTGTAAGTATAAAATGAAAATAACCTTGCTTGCATATTTGCTTCATCAAGCCTCGTCTTTTAATTTTTGCCTCGTCTCTGAATAAGTGGTCCAGTAGGATAGGCTGTTTTTTTCCTTTCACATAAAATAATGTTACGTAAAATTTTACTTTTTTTCCCTTTTGCACTTGTTATGTCATAAATTTATTTACATGTAAATATATTTTGCTTAACTTACATGTAGGCCTAAGGAAACTTCATGAGTGATTTTTTTTTTTTTAATGTAGTTGTTTTATACTTTCGGAACACAAACGTTTACTACAAACAACAACGCAATATTTGGCGTTTTTGGTACGTACTTTTCTGTAGGCAATCGCACTCCTGAAATTTTCGTTCCAGCGTTATAAAAATGAAAGAAGATTTAAATTACTTTTTAATAATATTGTTTTATTTACATCATTCATAAACAAATTAGTTCAAATATATAAATGTAAGGGGGAAAATTAGTATAACATTGAGATTGGTATAATTTACTTAATGCAATATTAAAATCTGTACGAATATTCAATACATTTTGAGCGAATATATTTTCTGAAAAATTCTTTGCATTGTTACAGTTCTTAAGAAATATTACGTAGAACAATTTTTGATTTCGTTGTCTTCGAAATTGGTTCATATAGAAGTGTTAATACTTAACATTAGTCTCTCAATTCAACTGTGATGGCTATGAACATGGCAGGTATAATCCTTAAGAGAAATAAACGTGTTGTAGTGCGTCACAGTAATTCGTTTTCAAGCAAAACAACAAAATAAATACACTTTTCGTTTGTCTACGAAAAATAACACACATGTCAAACTATTCTTATGTTATTCTATAACTGTAGAACACTTATTAGTAACACGTTCTTTAGGTTCCTCAAAATGTCTAAAACTATTTTTTGCTATATTGCTGTAATTCTTAAAATACACCCCGGATTCCTAAAAGTCTAAATTAGAATCATTCTGTCCACAAATGAAATTCTAGGAAAAACACTTAAAATCTCACAGAAAAAGACTGCAGTAAAAAAACTGCACGCCAGTTTAGTCCGCAGAAAATTTATGTGGTTCGCGATTAAGTGAGCACTTTTGATTACTCCCTTGTCAGAAATAATAATTAAAAATATTTATTGTGATGCTGTACGTTAAATTTAGACTATGGTACAATCTACAAAGGAAGGAAGATAAAGATACGAAGATTGCTATTTCCCAGACCTCTTATTTTGGCCTATTAAGTAGGTTTTATCGTCAACCTAACAGCGTCACATTATTCCGTTTTCTGTCTTTAAATTAAATACTCATTTTTACTCATTAGAGTAAACACTGTCTTTGTTCGTCGTCGTATAACGAGTTTCAACAAGTTCATATAATAGAAATGGAAAACAACGATTTTAGCAATTAAATACAATTATTGATGTGGAATATGTGGGTTGGCTAACATGTATATTATACGTATGATTTTTAATAGTTTTTGAGAGAATTCAACGTCAAAAGCCTTTGAAAATTATCACTACTCAAGAAAATAATTAATGCATAACTAACTCTATCGACGTAAACAAATACACGTAGGCCCTTAATTAGTAATTAATTAAACATAACCTCACTCGTAAATATATACGCCAATTAAATATACGACAGTTACAAACATGAAGTATGTCTGAAAACCATAAGACACAATAAGCTGATTCATTGAAAGAGAATTCTTGGAAGTTAACCTATAATTCTCTTGCAATGATTCTGCATGAAACTTTAATGAAAGATTCCGTTATTGTTTATGTTGAGCAGTTTACCAAGAATATATCATATGCTTTACCGAACAGAAAATTTTAATAACACAATTTGAATAAATGTTATAGCTCAAAAACTGAAACTACAATAAAATTGTCTTAAGACTCCCCCTTAACAGTGTCAATGATTTCCTGTCATTTCTTCTGCCCCTCTGGTCCGTTTGGCAACACTGGCCAGTGACCCCTTGTCTCTGGGCCGTGGTAACTCTAGTTCACGTTACAAGCAGTTGTTTCACGTTACCAGACGATCCACATTACCCAGTGGTCTATCATTCGCGCCGCACCGCAAGTGTGTTAGTAAGCCATGTGCGTCGACCCGGAGCAACAGCGACTCATGTCCAGCTTTCGCCACATGTCACACTCTCCAGTTTAGACGCGCGCTCTTTGTGGTTTGCTGTCTAGGCATTAATCTCTTAACAAAAACAAACATTACAATACCTTCGCACGCGAGAGAAGCTAATTTAATCAGTTTAGCTATTTTTTTTTATCTTACATCAATATTTTTTAAAAATTCTTTCACATTCTCCCAAATACAGCAGCACCTGAAAGATCATTAGCGTTATTATTTGACGACAGGCTAGACTCTACTGACCTGTATACACTAAACCACAGACTACAATTATTTCGTTGCTCACTTCTCTGTACGGCATGTCATTTGCGTATTTGACTGTTTAACATTCTATTGGTCACTCTACCGTGGAAATTTTAATTGGACGGTGTTATGCAAGAATGGACTATGCGCCAATTGCTAGTTCGGCTAACATATTTTCCTGCACTGAAGCGATCATATGGAAAAGTATTTTACTCTTCTATCCTGTCGTTAATAATATTGGATTTATTGAAGAAATATCCTCTTTTTGTAAATAGAAGTAATGTACATTTGTAAGACTGTTCGAAATATAAAAAAATCGTAAAAACTGGTTTTAATGATAACTTAAAAATTGCGCATAGTTTGTTGATGCATAAAACCGTTCAATTATTTGTTCAAAATGTTCCCCCTACATTCCGCGGCATTGCAGGACAGTGGAAGACGTCGAACTAGCTAACAATACCTTGCAGTCTAGTTTGTTGTCAGAATATAACGTGAAATTCGCAGGATTTAACATGTCGTGTGAACGAGTTTCGGTAGTAAAGTATCAATGGGGAAGTTATCTATTTTTAAATTTTATTTTTATTTAAAAGTACGTTTAATTTAATGAATAACGGCACACCACTTTCTTGCTTTGGACCCGTATATCCCGAGAAAAACACAAATAACAAGAGCGTTTATTTTATCTCGGTAAAAACGTGTGCCGCCATGTTAATGTCCCTGTGACGTCATTGGACTTATTATTGCGTGTCTGTTTAGTCTTAACTCTACAGCAAATTATGTTTAGTTCGTGAAGCTGCGTTAAATGCAGTTGTTTGTGTGGTAAGAACGCGTATGGCTGGGACTCCAATTGGTTATAAGTGTCTACAGTAGCTCCTTTGTGCTGCAATACAATTAAATTTACTCCAAACACAACATTTACTCCATTGCCGTGTGGCAATACGAGAAGGACTGCATGGTTTCTAAAAAAAATTTGTAACCGAAAACAGTCTTCTATTAGCGGCAAAATTATAGTTTATACATGCTATGTATTGTGTACCGTATGACGCGATAAGCATGAAATAAATAAGTTCTTTTAAGTTAAGATATTGCGACCAGATCTCGACATCTGTTCAATTTATTGTATTTTTGCTGTTCAACTGCGTGGCCTCCCCGCCAGGGAAACGCCTTAGCCAATAGGCGAGTTCAAAGCACCTGTGATTGGCTGATAATTCGAGAGGTGGACGGAGTTTCGTGAAGTCTGTCAATAGATGGCAGCACTGCTACCGTGGTTTTCACGGGCGTTCGCAAGAAACGTACTAACAATTGGGAAGAAAAAATTATTTTTAATGTATAAATTAATGTGATATGTTATTTTCCCGTCTCGCGCAGTCCGGAATGGTCATGCAATCATAACGCCAGATCACCAGTCTGTAGGGCCAGCGAGTTTGCTTAGACGCATTCAAAATGTTACCTCGGTAGGTTCATTTTTTTGACGCATGCGACCTTCATACTGTTGACTTTAAACCAAAATGTATTATTCTTGAGCGGATTTGATACAATAAAATTGATTCGTAGTAAGTTATCATCACTCCGGAATTTTAATTCAACTGATATAAACTCAAACCTATGACTAAAACGGCACGAAGTGCGAGAGCTACCTTGCTGTCTTCAGTCCTCTCAACTCACTCATTATACCAGTGAAATCTTTTTAAAATAGAGCCCGTGATTTTTGGTAAAAAGAATTCTGCAACAATTTGTTTCAATGCCTTATGTGCACACCTGTTTCTCTGCTTCATGGTCAGTGATTGGAAGTTCTTAACTTTCGGCGTCTCGGGGTCCTACCCACAAATCACGGACATGTGGAGTCGCGGTAACATTGTTCTGGTTGGTACTGTCAAATGTGCCACGCCTCTGCCCTATTATATTCTGCCGATAACCACGAACCAGACTTGCAGGTGTGCACATAAGGCACTGAAACAAGTTGTTGCAAAATTATTTTCACCAAAAATCACTGGCACTGAGTATTGTATATATTATTATTTGGTAGTTAAGTCAGTATATTCATCGAACAGTCTACATTTTAGGTTTTTTTTTAGGTTTTTTTTTGTGCCTGACAGTTGTAAGTAAGAGAGCATATTTATAGGTTTTTCGCCGCAATTTCCAGTCCTAATACTCCTGATGGATTAATTTTATAGTTAATTACGGCCACGGATTAACAAAAAACGCCACGTTACTAGAGCAATTAACTTTTCGAGAAAATAACTATGCCCCAGTTTGTTTCAGTGCGTTTCGAGTACAAGTCTGCTTCATAATCAGTGATTGGATGTTTTAAGTCTCACGTGTCTTGAGTTTCACAGAGGCGTCATTTCAGGTTTTTCTTTGGGGGGGGGGGACATTTTTTTGCGACAGTGACCTTGTTGCATTTTTTTTATTAATTTAGCATGTATAAATTAGAAACTTTAATAATAAAACTTCAAATTTATGTACATAAGTTAGCATTGTTTAAATAACAAAATACAAAAAATACAATTTATACACTTAAAATTCTAAATCCAGGAAGGGCATTTGCCCTCCCCCCCTTAACCCCCAAATGACGCCCCTGGGGCTTCTACCCGCAAAGTATAGACGTGACGTATAACCTAATTGTGGTTGACACAGTAAAATGAGAGACGTCACTTCACATAGACACGCTGCCAATAACCATGAAGCACAACTGCAGATGTGCAAGTAAAGCACTGAAACAAACTGGGGCAAGATTCTTTTCACGGAAAGTTCATGGCCCTAGATATTACTCCTTATTAACCTGACGTCCAAGGGAAGGATCCGCTGTTCTAAAAACTGTTGCTAAGTTTTCGTTTTCAAAGGAGGGTCTCTACGTGCGCTTCAAATGCGTCACAGCAAGTTACGGCTATTATTCTTTTGACAAAACTATTTAACGCAAATTACAACTTATTTGTATAACCATGAAAAGAACATTCACTTCAAACTACGTCGCTATAGTTTTAAAACTTAGACACGTTTATTAGAAACATTAATTTCAGGTCCCTCAATATGGCCAAAAAGGGGGTTTTCAGACCACAATATCTGGAAAAATAACAACCGGATTCGAAAAAAACAACTATAGAAACAAGCGTTAGTCTTTGTCTCGTACATAAGGCCCGGTAGTTTTAGCGAAAAGGTTTTTGCAGCATTTTATTTCAGTGCCTCACGTGCGCACCTTCATCTCTGCTGTGTGGTCAGTGATTGGATGCCGTAACACCCAGCGTTTGGAGGTTACACCCGCAAATCACAGACGTGATGTGTCGCAGTTATCCATGATTGGCACAGTCAAATGATTAACGACTCTGCACAAAAACACTCTGTCAATAGCGATGAAGTTGAGCTGCAGGTGCGCACGTAAGGCACTGAAACAAAGTGGGGCAAAAATGTTTTCGCGAAAACAACCGGGCCCTACACACACAAACGCAGCCTATCTAGGGAGCCCCTTAAGGGCGCCGCCTACCCGCGCATGAGAGGCTCAAAAGCGACGGAACAGTAAATTCGATCTTGAAGCGCACATCAAATGCCACCAAGCTCTGAACTAGCGTGCCAGGTTCCCGCCGAACGGTTTTTACTATGGGACATTATGCGGCGACCATATAATAATATTGGTGGAAAGTCTGCAACTAAGTTCAGTGCAGGTGGCAATCTGAGTTTCATATACATCCGGTTAGTATACTTTGAAGTACGTCAGTCTGGAAAGACCGTTTTTTGCCATGTTGGAGGGCTTAGAAATAGTGCTGTTAATGAGCATGGCGTCTTAACAGTGAGGTTCCGACGTTGTCTGAAGTTTGTTTTCTTTTCGTACGTTGGCACATTAGTCGCACGTGGAATATTTTCGTAGAAAAAACCTGTTTACGGACACGCTGCAACGCATTTGAAGCGTGAGATAGGCGGCCGCCTTAACACAGTTTACTTTTATGACGTGGGTAACAGGCTTTATTATCATGAGTGCGAAAACATTTTTATTTGCGTCTCGTCGACTCGGGGCCATGTGAGACTGTTACACAACTTTGCAAAAGCACAGGAACCAGGAGAGTGGAATCGGCCACGGCCAACATAGCAAGGAACCCGGGTCCTCCTGAATTCGAATCCAACGTGTCGCCGTTGCGCCACCTCGTGTGGAGACAGAGTTCAGTAGGAGGATATGAAGTAAGTATAAATCATTGGCGGAGTACTGGAGCGAGGAGAAACAAGAAAATCACGAGAAAACACGTCACAATATCCACCACGTTACCGACATTCGAAACTCTAGTGCGACCATGCTGGAATTTGAAACCAGGTCGCTGTGATAACAGTCCTACCACTACACTTCCATGGTTACCATAAGCTAAATAATATGCGCTCCGCCTCCTTAGTACATATGTTTGTGTTTTCTAACCTAACAACCGGAGCAAACTTAATTTTTTTGTGAGCAGTGTATAATATGCATATTCTAGATAAGTTACAAAATTCAATGGAATTTAATGGATTTAAAATTTGAAAACCTGGAATTTAGTACATATATACCCGAAATTAAATTAAAACTCGGACTAGGATAATCTATTACTACAAAAATAAACTAAATAATACTATAAATTCCAACGATTGTACATTTCAAAAACCTAAAAATAAATGAAAAAATTACGTCTGAAAAAGAAAATATAAATACAATTTTAAAATATTTATTTTGTTGAAATAACTTTCAAATTGAATGAAAAAAACTGCCATAAATATGTCAATCAAGAAAATATTATTAACAATTTTAAATTCAATTTAATTCACCAAAATTACGTGAAATTCCGTACAAAGAAAATAAAGTTAAAATATTACATGCAGGAGTTCATAGTAAAGACACTGCTCGAAAACATTAAAAAATACTCGAAAAAATATAAACATTTGCAAAAAAACTAACAAAGCGGTTCGAGTCGACCAACTAAAAAGAGTAAGAAAACAGTCAAAAGAAAAATTAATTATAAAAATGAAATGGCATGTGAAAATACATATTTTTTGAAAAATGTGTAACAAAAATTAGAAATGTTAAGTGATCTTTGAAAGAACTGTGCAATGGGAGTGCATGACTGGATTTGTTTGTATGGACATACTCCATTGCGAAATAAATGACTGTGACAAGAAAACTAAAAGTAAAAAATAAGACAAGAAAACATAAATAAGCAGAGTATGCTTTAGTCATCAGGATACAAACACAACATGAAATTCCAAAACTGGAATCTGGTCAGATAAAACAAGGAAACAAACAGAAAAAAAAAAACCTAGGTTGACATGCGACACAACGATGAGACGAAACAAAAACACAAACAGAATTACAGCAAACGACACAACGATAAGACTAAACAAAACACAAATATGTCGGACACAAACAGAAAAAACGACAGACAGCACAAACGATGAGATGAAATAAAACACAGTAGTTTTCCAAACAGTCAGTATGAACGACGTTTCGGGAACTGGAATCTTTTCCCGTCATCAGGTAGACACACAGGGTTCAAGAACACGAGTGCGACTGATTTTAAAATCCATGATTTACTGTTGCACCACCCAGGTAACTCACAAACACTCCGCTTTCTTTATTAGCATGGATTTTACTATGTTTTGTTCTCCATGAGAGTACAGTACTGGACAAACACCTACTACATACTGTGCAACCTTGTCACTGACCGAGTTAATCGCAGGGGTTAAATTGCAACCCACAATGCGTATCTGCATGGCACTTGGCGTACCTACAAAGGAAGGAACACGGCGGAGCCCCTAACTCACGAACCTACGTATCTTAACAAATTTTGGAATAAATTAAGTAGATGGAACTAATATGTGTGGAATAGTGAAATTCTTGCCCTGCTTGTCAATTTTTGATAGGTATTTCCGGATATTATTTCCTAAAATAACAGTTTTTAATATAGTGCACATTGTGCAATTTTGTAAAATATACTTTATATCATTAGTCTGCTTGACCATTTCTAACTAGTATAAAAACTGGTTGATGGGTGATTCATAACTAGAACCAAGAGTTTGTAGCAAAAAGATTTTGTTTGTTTCGTTGCGTTACAAACTAATCGGCAGCTCTGTATCATGGTAACAGCGTGTTTGTTCAGACACTTCTCTCATTGGAATACACCAGTCAGAATAAGGTTATTGCGACACAATAAGTCTGTGATTCGCCAGACAGAACCCCAAGAAAAGTTCAAGTGCGATAAAATCATAATTTTATATCTTTATGAAATATTGTTAGTTTTGTAGACGATACTTGTGAGTACATTGTACTCTTACGAAACAATTTTACCTCTCATAGTTTTCTCATAACGGTATGTCAAAGTCAAAATTTGCATGTTCTGTTGCCATGCAAATAGTGAAAACCAACTTAAGCAAAATAATTCACTGTGAACATACATCCCATGAGCTATGTAATAAAACATTTTTTAAAAAAACCCGCAACGTAATAATTTGAATTTAAAAAAATCACAAAAGAAAATAATAAAGTTGCAAGTTTAGCAATTTTTTTAAAAATACAAAAACTGTTCGCGGGATTTTTTCAAATGTTTTATTACGTAGCCCATAGTATGTTATTTCACTGTGAATTATTTCACGTACGTAAGTCAATTGGTTTTCACTATTTGCATGACAGCAGAACATGCAAATTTTGACTTTGACGCACCGTTATGAGAAAACTATGAGAGGTAAAATTTTTTCGTAAGAGGAAACTGCACTCACATATATCGTCTACAAAACTAACACTAGTTCATACGAATATAAATTTATGACTTTATCGCACTTGAACAGCCTTAAGAGGCCTCCATAGATAGGCTGCGTTTGTGTATGTGTGTGCGAGGCAGGAGCAGTAAGGTTGTCGTTGACCGACGTATGTAGTACATTATCGCCTCTCCGTGCAAGACACTCAGCTGGAGTGCAGTGCTTTACTATTATCCTTATTCCTATGTGACTTAAAGCGGTGATCACATTATTTTATTTGGTGGCAGCGTACTTCAAAGTCTAACGTTTGTGTCTATAGCTACGTTTTCCGAATTCGATTGTTAATTTTCCAGATACGGCAGTCTGAAAAAGTCATTTTTGGCCGTTTTGAGGGGCCTGAAAATGTTTCTAATATGTAAACGTACCTGAATTTTAAAACTACAGTAGACTCTCGATTATCCGGGTGTAGATTATCCAATTTGCGGAATATCCGCGCAAAATATTTCACTTTAAATAGTTGTAAAAAATTGTAAACTATTTTTTTTAAACATTTTTAGTTATATTTAAATACGCCATGTTTACTCACATTATGCTAACCAAAGTGTTATCCCCGCAACCGTATTTTGAAAGGCTTAAAGATTTAAGTCTTCTCCAGCAGGAGATACAATTAGCTCCGCTCATAAAGGGATTAACGAGATTCTTATCTTGGATAGATATCCGTGATTTTTTTTATAATATGTGTTCTTAAATTATTTGCGCATACCTTCTAATCATTTACGCTAGTAATCGAGAGTCTACTGTAATAAATAAACGAATTTAACCTTTTTTTCTTTCTGCTGAGATGTAAGAAACGGTAAAAGTGGATTATCCGCGAGTTCGGATTATCCGATGCATTGGCCCCGCTATTAGTGCTGATAACCGGGAGTTAACTGTATAGCGAAATAGTTTGAAGAGTCTTCTTTTCGTAGACAGTGGCGGCCGGTCAATGTTTTGAGCTCAGTGCTCTCAATATAATGGTCTTCACCCCCTCCCCCTCTAAATCTCTATACTTTCTTTTACTACTAATAGTCATAATATTAACACAAAGACATAGAACTTTTGGTTTACATGTATTGAGAAATTGCACTGCGTTTCATGGAAACCAGTAATATTATACTAGGGCCTAAGTTATGCGTCTCGGCAATGTAACCAATAAAGTGTGTTTTAAAAAACTTTCAAATAAAGAATTAAAGTTTTGTATTAATTGCAATTTATAAT